>VNJV01014919.1:0-49360 GCA_008042635.1 Drosophila nikananu | reverse complement strand
CCCTTACTTTTTTTGTGGGCTTCAAAATCGAGAACACTTTAGGGTTTTTTTTTCATAACTTGGCTAAAACTCAACCGATTTCAGTCTGGTTTCGCTTTTTCTACTTGGTTTTTATAGGAGAACATTTCTGCATTCAAAACTCAATTTCTAATTTTTTGAAAATTAAAAAAAAAAATTTACGATGTAACCCCTTACTTTTTTTGTGGGCTTAAAAATCGAGAACACCTTTACGGTTTTTTGTTCATAACTTGGCTTAAACTCAACCGATTTCAGTCTGGTTTCGCTTTTTCTACTTGGTTTTTATAGGAGAACATTTCTGCATTCAAAACTTGATTTCCAATTTTTTGTCAATTTTGAAAAATTATTATGATGAAACCCCCTTACTTTTTTTGTGGGCTTAAAAATCGAGAACACCTTTACGGTTTTTTGTTCATAACTTGGCTTAAACTCAACCGATTTCAGTCTGGTTTCGCTTTTTCTTCTTGGATTTTATAGGAGAACATTTCTGCATTCAAAACTCAATTTCTATTTTTTTGAAAATTCAAAAAAAAATTTACGATGTAACCCCTTACTTTTTTTGTGGGCTTAAAAATCGAGAACACCTTTACGGTTTTTTGTTCATAACTTGGCTTAAACTCAACCGATTTCAGTCTGGTTTCGCTTTTTCTTCTTGGATTTTATAGGAGAACATTTCTGCATTCAAAACTCAATTTCTAATTTTTTGAAAATTAAAAAAAAAAATTTACGATGTAACCCCTTACTGTTTTTGTGGGCTTAAAAATCAAGAACACCATTACGGTTTTTTGTTCATAACTTGGCTAAAACTCAACCGATTTCAGTTTTGGTTTAGTTTTTTCTTCCTAGTTTTTATAGGAGAACATTTCTGCATTCAAAACTCGATTTCTAATTTTTGGCCAATTTTTGACAATTTTGTTGATGACCTGTAACTGATTTGTAACTTTGAACATGGCCATTTGATAGATGATATTTGTGACTTGTATAAAACAAAGTTTATAATAGTTAAAACTTATTTTTATAGTTTTGTTATTATTATTTACAATATTGTAAATAACTCTAGGAGATTACTGCTATATTTCCAGACCGTAAATTAAATTAAAACTAAATTACACTTAAAAAGTTCCCCGATTTTCCTGTTCTATCACGTTCCATCCCTCGCTCGTGATTGTATATCGGTGATATCGATAATAGACGAAGCTTTTTTTAGGGAAGAACCTCTACAGAAAATACGAGACGTGGGCCAGGGGTTTTTAGGCCCAAAAGCTTTTGTAAATAATATTAATTGAAAGTTGTTTTGGAAAATTAAAAGGTAAAAATTGGCAATTCAATGCCAGAAATTGTAGAAATTGAATGCATTTCTTATCCCCTTTCAAGTGCACGCCCATGCTTTGTGATAAGCTTCCTTCTACTCCGATATCTCTGTCCCATCCCTAGCGGTGTGGGTCATAAAACCCCGGCTAATCTGAACCATTTCCCCAGCTCCCCCACTGGAGATTAGATTTTCGAAAGCAATAATGGGCAGCGCACGGAACCTTCTGTTGCTATCCTCGTCGCGTCTGCACGGCTATGGATATTTGGAGCACGCCCGCGGCCAGCTGGAGGATCTCTTCAACGGGTGAGCTAGTCCATCCATCCATTCCTCCTGCCTTCCTTTAATAACATTCTTTGCCTCTTCTCCCTGGTTAGGGCCAGTGTAAAGACCGTGCTCTTTGTGCCATACGCCCTGCGGGATCACGACAAGTACACCGAAACCGTTCGTGATGCCCTGCAGCCGTGGGGCTATGCTGTGGAGGGACTGCACACGAAACCGGATCCCGTTCAGGCACTGAGAACGGCCCAGGCCATCTTTGTGGGCGGCGGCAACACCTTTGTCCTGCTGCGCACCCTCTACAAGATGGAGCTACTGGAACCCATCCGGGAGCTGGTCCTACGCCGCGGCCTGCCCTATGTGGGCAGCAGTGCCGGCACAAATGTGGCCACACGCTCCATTCACACCACCAACGACATGCCGGTGGCCCATCCGCCGAGCTTTGATGCCTTGGCCCTCGTTCCCTTCAACATCAATCCGCACTATCTCGATCCAGAGGCGGGGAGCCGGCACAAGGGTGAGACGCGGGACGAGCGGCTAGAGGAGTTTGTGGCCTATCACCAGCTTCCGGTGCTGGGACTCCGCGAGGGCACCAGTGTCCGTGTCGAGGGCGAGAGGGCAACGCTACTGGGCGACCGCAATGCCAAGCTTTTCAAGGCGTAAGTCTGGACGGGGGGGGGGGGTATCCCTAGTTGAATCCTTGAATTTAATTCCTTAAACATCCATTCCAGCGATGGCAACACCGAGGAGCTGGCCCCCCAGGCGGATCTTAGCTTCCTGCTGAAGCAGGAGTAGAAATCCAAGGCGCGCGCAGGCACTGGAAGTTGAGTTGAGTTGAGCAGGAATTGCCGATAACATCTACATTTATTGTACATAATTTTTGTATTATTATTCTGCAATAACAACAATAATATTCCTACACGTACACAGTAATTTAATACTAACGACTAAATTTAAAAATTGGCTTCATTTTGGGGCAGCTATCTTTAGTAATAAATTAAACGGATTTCCCCACGGGCAGGGCAGGCAGACTTGCTCCTATTCGATGCTAAAATGGTATCAGAGGCATAAATGGTAGGTGGTGGTGGTTCAAACTAAACAAAGACAAGTGAGCGAAACCGGTAATATCATTTATCAAAGGTTTCCTTTAAGGAACAAGTAAGCTTAACAGCTAACTAACTGCAAATCAGAACATCCACAAAATAAAGATAAATTTAAAGTCCCTTCAAAAGTTGGGATAGGATACTCTGGGCAAGTATACATATAAATCTCCTTAAATCTACACACGCTTTTGAGGCAAGGCGGCATCTGTTCTCTCTCTCTCTCTCTCTTTCTCTATTTCCGTTTCCGTTTCCTACTTCCGAATGTTTAACACTTAGCTTAATTAATGGGGATCGGGAATAGGGGAATCGTCGTAAAGGTAAAGATAAGTATTTACATGCGAATGGAGAAATAATAGTTACTTTCTTACTGTCCCACCATTTTGAGCATTGAATGTTTCACTTTTTAAAGCAAGCAACAACAGGAATTGCCTAGGCCTAAACACTAAGGTTTCGGTTTTGAGATAGGTCTGCTATAGGATGCTCAGGGGCTTGGGCAGATCTAGATGTAGACACAACAAATACCAAAGACCAACAAGGAATAAGATGCGTAACGCCAAACGACTCTAGAGTACAAGCACTCCAGATCTCTCTCATTCCTCATATTATCTCTTAATATATATATGTAATGAAATATGACATACATAATATATGTATGAAATATATGTAAATTAAAGAAAAAAGGAACTGATGATATTACAGGCAGGCGCTGGAGCTGAAGCTGAAGCTGCAGCTGTGCTATTTGTGCAGAATACTTTTATCCTCGTAGCGTATGATGGCATCGCCAATTTGCTTGCGCGACGCCAAATGGATGCACTGCTCCCGGCCACAACGCTCCGGCAGACCGCTGTCCGGCAGGGAACCGCCTCGCGCCAAATGGTTGCGCACATTCTGGCCGAAGCGTAGATTTGGTTCCACGCCGCGCAATATATGCACCGAATGCTGGGCCGCCACAAACATGTCCAGGATGCTCTCGACGCCGGCGGGTCGCGTCGTCTCCTCGCCGGCGGGCGGCAGCAGCAGCTGATCAATGTCCAAATCGCTGCGTATAATGGGCAGACCCTGCGGATGCACCAGCTTGCGGGCTGCCCAAAGGTAGAGAGAGAGAGATGAAAATTATAGGTTTAGATCGGTTTTTGCACAACTTTGAAGTACCACTAACCCTGCACATAGTCCCGACTGTAGAAGGCTATCACATCGTGATTCCGGCGATCAAAGTAACCGCTGCTCTGGCTCACGTCGCAGGTGTCACACTCGCGGCAAAACTGCGCCCAGCGGCACGGGTACATCTGGAAGCCGATGGGTGCATACACCTGAAAGCCCTGAATCGTGTTCATGCGCACACGATTGAGGAAGTCCGCCTTGAAGCCCATGCCCGGAGTGGCCAGCAGCACCAGGGACTCGAGTCCCAGCTTGGGCAGCGCCAGGTCGGCCACCACCAGGCTAAGCAGCTGCCGCGGCCCGTACATGGAGGCGTGCAGTAGCCAGGCCTGTGGCTCAACCGGCTCGCTCAGCTGCTCCGGCAGTCGGATGGACACCCAGGCGATCCGCGAGCCATCCGTCTTGTATTTCGAGGAGAGGTCCAGGGCCAGCGTTTTCAAGGCCTTGAAGGGATCCTCGTCTCCCTTGCTGGGCGAGTCCAGGCGGTACAGAAAGATCTGCAAAGACAGCATTAACATTATTGCTAGACATTGCCAGAAGACATTGCTCTCTCTCCATCCATCCTCGCCATCATCTCACCAGCAGCAGAAATGTGTTGTCCTGATTCTGCATACAAATCCGCTCGTATTGCTCCACAAAATCCAAGGCATCGGGCACCTGGTGCTCAAACGACGGCATCAGCATGGCGATCCGTGTGCTCTCGGTGACATATGGCGAGGGCACCACCTCAACGCGTCCCAGTGGCTTGACCACCTCAAAGCTCTTGACCAACAGCCGCCGGCTGCGACCCGTTCCCTCCATCAGGCTGAGATGCAGCTGATAGTCCATGCCGCGGGTGGCATCGAATTTCCGGTAGGCACTGTGCAGACTGTGATAACTCAGCCGCGGATGCTTGAGGGCCGCATATTGCAGGGCAATTTCCAGGACTTTGGCAAAGTCCAGGGCCTCGATCCGTGAGAGGGGGGCCACCGCATGCTCGGCATTGCCGTGCGGCAGAAAGCTGTGCGTGGCATTCAGCAGCTGCCACGTGAGAATGTCGTGTCGCGTCTCCGGTGCACTTGGCGGCGGCACACCCAGCGGCCAGCGGATCTCGAGAATCTTGTTCGAGATGCTGCCATTGGCAATGCGATAGGATTTCTGTTCCAGCGCATAGCCACGCTCCTGCACCAGTTCCAGGTGATGCTGCCACAAAAATAGGGATTATTATTATTGTATCATTTGTACATATATTCCTATGGAATATGTATGTACCCTGCAGTACCGCTTGTCATCAATAGGCCTCTGTAATCAACGATTCATCAATAGCCGACGGCGACTTCGACCGAGCCGACGCTCTCTTTCGACTTCGTGTCAAACCCGACTCTCTCGCGCTCTCATTTTTCTCTCTTCACCCAAAAACGTTGATGACAGATTGATTACAAGTTGTTGATGAAACGTTGATGAATTTGTGTTGATGACAAGAGCGGACATGCCATACAAAAATTCATCAACGTTTGTATGGGCTTGTCATCAACGTTTCATCGACACACCCCCATTTGTGTTGATGAAACGTTGATGACAGGTACTGCAGGGTATGTATATCCTCACCTTGGAGTAGTAGGCGTGCAGGCGATAAAAGTCTTCGGGCGTCTGGACGGGATACACGGTGCTGGCATTGCGGAAGGCCTGCTCCTTGGCCAGATCGCTAAAGTCCCGATGCCGCCGTCCTGGAGCGTCCAGGGCATAGCTATACTGTCGCATTCCCTGTCATATTTAAAATAATGAAAGCCATTTAGTAAAAAGAATGCACACCACCACACAGTTGGCCAAGGTCAAGGGCAAGTTCTGGGTCTGGAGTCTGGGAATCCCACTGCTCGCTCGCTGCCAGATGGGGATCCGTATCTTTTCGTATCTTTTACGATCCATAAAAGCCAAGCGAGCGTAATTAAATTAACAATGTCGCACTAAATGGGAACAGAGATCGGGGTCTGGCCTTCTGGTTCCTTCCTCAGCAGTTTCTTTCTCTGGCGGAGTAGTAGGAGGATCATTAAAATTGCCGGCGCACATTAATCAGCAGCTTTGCAGCTTTGCAGCTTTGATGCCGCCGTTAAGCAAACTCTCTTGGTCAGTTAATTAAGCGAAAAGGGTGCAAAATATATAAAGAGGGGCGGAAAAAACAAGGCAGGCTTTGTTTAAACAGTTGCAGTCGAAAAAAAAAAGAATATCTATCATAAGACAATAAGTTCTTAATAGCTGGAGTTTAGATACAATATATTTTACAACTCTTTCCCTCGCAATTAAAAGCGCTAAAGTGCTATGGTGTTTACCTTAAGTGTGCAGAGACCACACAAATCACATAAATCATTTGCCTGACGCATAAATAAACCCGAAATCGGAATCAAAAGCACATGATGCCCCTAGAAGTTCACCCAAAGTTTACTCATGTCTCTTCTGCGAAATCCAAGCAAAACTGAGTGTTTATAAACAAAAATATACATAATCAATGGTCAAGAATGATTATCATTCAACAGAAAAAATAAGAGAGAAGTACAAAATACAGAATTTATAAAAGAAGTAAGTCCTTTTAGGATTAATTAATTCGTAGGAAATTAGGACTAGAACGTCCAGAGGAGGTTATCAACAAAATTTAGTATCTCTAGGCCGCATAGTCTTTCAGATCCAAGAGTCGGTGTACAAGACTAAATCGATTCGCCTGGTGATGCTGATCAAGCAACTGCTTTGAGGATGGAAAAACTAAACTTTTGCATAGTTTATATCAAGGAATTAAGAACTGTTTTAAATATATATGATATATAGAAATAAAAAACTGTAAACAAATTCAGTGAAATCGCTCAAGACCACCGACTATACCGGCGGCAGCTGCTCTCAAACTGTCAAGTCGCAAAGTTAACACACAAAACACACACTGAACACACACCGAAAACACACTCTTAATCGACGGCTGAGAAGCAATTCTGTTGTTGCTACTCGGAAATTAAATAAACTGAGTTGTCTATCAACCTCTAGAGATGCGATGCTGGTTTCTTTACCGCTTCCCGCTCTGATTTTGGCTCAACCCATTTTATTTTTATTTATTTATGCTTTTTCCCCCCCACACACACAAAAAATATCTGACGCACATGCTGTGCGGTGTGAGAGTACTTGGGTTCTTGTTTTCAGTTCTCTTTTTTCAATATTATTAATATTTGCTTAGGCTTTTCAGGGTCAGTCTTTTGGGAGGAGTTGTCAGAACCTCTTAAATAAGATCATTTACACAAAATGCCTTCTAAAACACTTATTAATATTATTGAAAATTAATCCAACACCAGAATAGAATTATAAAACATTTAGAATATTTTTTAAATAATCAAGAATCTAAACAAGATGAGCTGGTAACACTGTTATTGTACATCAATGAACTGATTTTTTTCCCGAGATCGCAGTTTGAGTGCGTGTGTGTCTTTTTAGTCAAAAGCTAATTGTTTAAATAAATAAATAGGCATGTAGGAAGACGGAACCGAGCAGAAAGCTAACTGAGAAGGCAGCAAATTAATTGAAGAACGCACAATGGCCATGCTCTCGGAGTCTTTGGATCTGTTTACTTCGAAGTCAGCTCATATTTGGATCGAAAAGGGTAAACATATTGTGTATTAAGTATATTGGTAGCCAATTATTTGGTTTTCAGTGTATGGAAAAGTCTAAGCATCGATTTTTGTGTTGGGTGCGAAGTCTGCATTTGAATTAAATTACTTTTAATGATGAATGCACATATTCTAATCTTATTACATTTTCTCTCTCTAAGAGAAAGAAACTTGTACATTGCAGGCAAAGCGCTAAACACAAGCTCAGAAAGACAGAGAGATGAGAGAGAGAGCAAGCCACCTCAAGAGAGCGAAAATTGCTCTCCACATTTTAAACGAGAGATTTTTCCTCGTTTGCTTTCGCTTGTGCATACCAGGCATAGCGCGGAAGAGAGGAACGAGAGAGAGAGAGAGAGCAAGCAACCTCTCTAGACCTAAAACCAGAGAAGTGCTTTTTTTTTATCCGTATTTCAACCAATATTTTAAGATATATTTACTTAAAAGATAGATGGAAAAACTCACCTGAAAACTCTCCTGGCAGCCGGCCACTCGACTGGCATACTTGACGCACCGCCCTATGTTGACGCTGTGGTCGCCAGTGCTGCCGATCCGGACGCAGCGTTCCAGATTGTTGCGCATCTTGCGGATGACACTGCTGCTGAGCAGGATGCCGGCATCCAGGGAGCAGTAATTACGATCGCTGACACCAGGTGGCTCCTGATCCTGATCCTGATCCTGATCCGCATCCAGATCCTCGCCGGCTGCTGGCTCGTTCGCACGGGCAGCCAGGCCGATACGGGCACCGCCCATATACAGATCGAACGTGATGCTCATGTGGTAGAGGAGCTTCGTCAGCTTCCGAGCGTCCACGTAGACATTGTCGGGGACCAGCAGGAAGTAGTCGTACTCGTCCAGGTAGTTATCCGCAATGTACTTGACCACATGGAAGGGACGGCGACTCTCCTGGGTGTCCGTGAAACCGACAATGTTCTTCAGCTTGTAGTTGGTCTTGACGCTGTCCGCATAGATGAAGAACTTGATTTTGTTCACCAGGTGGGCGGTGGTGCGATTGAAGGCCGTGGCAAAGGTGTTGATGTGCTCTTGCGAGGTCATCACCCCAATGAAGATCTTCTCGCGGATGCCCAGCTCTGAGGAGTAGTAACGGGGCCGAATCACATTCTTCACCTGTTCCGGGATTAGGAAAAACCTTCTTTTTTTTAAATTTAATTTATTAATTAAGAAGAGGAAATTAACGAAATATATTACATTTTTATATTATTATTATACGGTACTTATAGCATATAGTAATTTACATATTAACTATAGACACCAATCTTAATTTTCAAAGGAACACCTCATTAAATCTAATATATTATTTACTTACTGGAGTTATTTAAATACTTAATGACATGGGAGAAAATAATTATAATCTTAAGATACATCAAATTCAAAAAGCATTCAAATAAATGAGGAGCTTCTTATTATATATACTTTTATTATTGCTTATATCTGTATTTATTTATTTGTGATAAACTCTGATTAATTATTTAATAATTTAGTCTGTTAACTACATAATCAAAATTGTAATAATTTGAGTTAACCAATAAATGAATGGAAACCAACTATAAAGAGCAATTTTTGGATTCGTAATTAGATATATGGTTCCCCTTCGGAAACTCCCAATAAGTGAATGAGTTGCTACAGTGGCATAACCAAGCATAATCAAGGGAATCGAATTCGCTCAAGTAAACTAATAAGCTTGAGGAAATTAGAATGATAAGCCCTTTCGGACTTGAGAAAATGTTTGGATTCGTAATCAGAGCTGGCACCAGCCTTTTGAGAAGCGATCTTGAAAAGATCTCCCCAATACATTTCTGATATCGTAAGTGGATCGATTGGGTACGTGACTCCGTGTGGCAGAAGGGGAATATTTAAAGAGCGAATCGGTAATGCGACCGCAGGAAAAACGATATGCAGCTAGTTCCATGACGTAAAATCACCGGGAGAATCGAAGTCAAAAGTAGTATTTTGATAAATAAAAAACACAAGTGGTAGGCCCACCTGCCTATTCTTTTTTATTTTGGTCTTTTATCTGCCCAATTACATCAATTCCTCCACGCTTATGTACTTATGGCGACTACCTCATAAAGTGAGTACTTGAAGTGGTTCCCTTATTTCTTCGGCCACTTGAGAGAGAAACCCTGTTTTATTTCGTATTCTTTGTTATTCTTTTACGACCAAGTAGATGACTGTTCAAAGATTGAGGGGCCGATGAGGAATTCCCCTTCGCGCGAATATATATCCATTATCTGCTGGCAGACCGAAACAATTTCCGATTTCGTTTCCCAGAAGGCCCAAAAACGATGATAGTGTCATTTTTTTTTCGGAGTTAATGCTCCCTTGACACTTGGATGGAATATTTCTACTTATTTATTGGATCGCCAGCAAGCAAGGCATGTGATCGGGAATTAAAAATGACAACAAAATATATGTATATAGAATAAGCCTCATTATCAATACTATTTAAATCTATAACTTTCGCTGTCTGATTTTATTTTTTAAAATCTTTTAAAACTCCAAACCTGAGCTCAAATGTTGTAAGACCCCAAAATATAAAGCATTTCCTTAGAAAAACATCAAAATGTGTGAAAATGTTTAAAGAGCAACTAAAAATATTTCCTGCAAAATGAAGCCATAAACAGAACTCTCAATCATTTTTACTACGAAATTATTGATTTGTTTTGGCTAAAACTTTATGGATTGCCGAGTACTTGGACTTGAGCAAATCGTGAATAGCTTGTGAGTCACTATGCAGGGTGCCTGGCAAAGATTTTCGAATGGGTAAACACTCATTTAGTTTTGGCCAATTTTGCATGCTTGCCACTGACTTTGCTGGGTAATTCATGGGGCATCTTCCGACGCGGAGGCGGAGTTGACCCAAAGAGATGCGTGCCACCTCCTACTCCTCCTCCTTTGGCTTTGGCATCCACCTGCCAGGCCAGCGAAAATCCACCTGAGCTCGTTAAATAAACAAAAGGCCAATTGCCGGGTTGTGCAACAGTCTACAGGAATTATGGCTAATTAAAAATCATTCCTAATAGATTTTTAATAACTGCAAACAAGCTGTTTGTTGCCAGCTTTATTATGGCGGGGCGGGGTCAGAGCTTCTATTAATATTACTGCATGTTTTTTTTTAGAAAATACCCTTAAATTCAGGGGCCATGAAATTGAAATAAATATGAAAGAAAAATTTTATAGAATCTAGAAAATACACAGAAAAACAAAGAAACTTTACAAAAACTGAAGAGAATTTGCTGTTAAATGTTATGATGAATGATTAAATTTAAGCCATTTGTTTAAATTGAATTTTAAATTAATTTTTCGAATAATAATTTGGCAGTGTTCCCCTAATTTAAGCTATTTTCATAGTTATAAATTGATTATTTTGTAATAGATTCTCACATATAATATTTCTTGTAAACTGTTTTGTTTAAAGAGCATTTGAAGTTCGTTTAGCCAGGTTTGCACTCTACCACTTTGAGTTGTTGTTCTAGTTCTTCATTTGTTAATTTAGGTTTTAAAATATGCACTCAGTTTTTAAATCGTTTTTTTGTGTTGAGTGTTTTAAAGTCTTTGGATCTAAGGCAATATTGAAAATCCAAACTAGGCGTTTGCTGTGCAACAGTTGTTAGCAAATAGACTCGTCTTTGCCAGTAATTAGCAGTGATCACCCTAATAAATATAAATACATGATTAAGAAAGCTAACAACACACACAGAAAAATAATTTTAAAAAAGCCAAAATCATGTATATAATAAAAATAAATACTCCGACAATTGTTTTGAGTATTTAAAATAAATCAAAGCGAAGAAATAAAGAAGGATAAAATTGACTAATTCATATCACAATATGCATCATAATGTTGCCCTTTTAGGGTGTTATAATTTAATTAATAATTTTAGTCAGTAGCTTGCAAAGTAGAGAAGGAGTCATTTGCGGCCCTATAAATCATATATATTCTTGATCAGCATCGACAGGCGAGTATATTATATTTTTAAGCTTTAATTTGGCCAAAATTATGAAGGGTAAATATTTAAATATTATTAATCCTTTCGGGGTTTTATAATTTCAGTCAGAAGCACAGAACACAGTAAAGGAGTCATTTGCGACCCTATAAATCATATATATTCTTGATCAGCATCAACAGGCGAGTCGATTTATCCGTGTCTGGTAAAGTTTAAAAATTTTTAAAAATTTTAGACATTTTTATGGGGTTTAATTGTTAAAATTGAAAAAATAAATGGAAAATAAATGAATTTAAAAATAAATTGAAATTAAGTATGCAGTTTTATTAGCCTTATAAAAAAGAACTCAGAAAAGTTTTCTGAATTCAAATTACTGTATTTTTAGCTTAGTTATTATATTTTTAAGCTTTAATTTGCCCAAAATTATGGAGGATAAATATTTAAATATTAATACTCCTTTCGGGGTTCAATAATTTGACACCCTATAAATCATATATATAATAATTTAAAAATGAATTGAAAGTCAGTAAGCAGTTTTATTATTATTATTATTAGCCTTATTTGTCAAGTTTTGAAATATTTTCAAATAATCCGTTAACTAACCGCATAACTACTCCAATTAGGCTAAAAATTACACCTTTATTTCTGTCACTTGGCACCTACATATTTAAGTTCAATACCGATTTTGTTTTCAAATGAATTGCAATATAGCATGGAGTGGCCAGTACTTGGGCCATATATGCAATCGCTGGTCGGTTTAATGGGTCCATGTGGCGCTTTAATTACCACGCTGGGGTCACAGCTTGATCCGATCGCCATCGTATCGCATCGTAACGGATCGGACCAAGTTCTGACCTTGTGCCAATAGCACAGACGCGGACAGACACAGGGGGGGCGGAGGGAAAACGTGGCAGGGGGGAAAGGGGAGGCAGGCGCAACGCACATTTGCCAATCATCAACTGTGTAAATATCGGGCGAAAGGTAAACCGCGGGTAAAAATAACACCAAAAAAACAACACATCCATTTCGGTTGAGATTTCTTCGTTTTTTTATGCGTTTTGTAGCGGTTTTTGGGTAAATAAAAATGCTTTTTGAATTATGAATGATGCATTGGGGAGATGATACAGTGGTCTTTAAGCTATTTTAGACAATTAATAATAATTATTAAAAAAATGAAATAGAAAATATCTTGTGAGTCATAATACTTAGGAGAGGTCTTATTTCCCATAATGCTAAACAGGGATGTATTTCTTTAGATAAAGTTCGATAACATATCGATCAACTTTGATATATACACAAATTATCAACAAATCTTATTTAATTTGGTAATTTTTGAATATATTAAACATATTAGTGTTTTATTGCCCATAAGTATCGACTTTCCTGTAGATGTAGTATGGATATATCGATGGAGATAGATATTCTGATATTTTTCGATATTCAAACATTCGATATATCAAAGATTACGATAGTTTCGATATGATATGATTGAATAGCCCATGTATTCTTAATCAAAATAATTCTGCTAGTAAATAAATTCCTCTGCTTATAAAGTAATTAAATTAATAAAATCGATTATGAAAATACTTATAAAAATAATATTAAATCATTTTAATATGTACTAGTATATTTGTGGCACCATTCCACTGTAATATTGGTATTGTAATTCCGCAAATTCCGTAACAAGGCCGGCCATCATGGAGAATTCACTAAAAGGTTTGTTCACCTGAACAATGATTTCGCATCTTTGGTGCGCTCGAAATTCCACATAAAATGCTAATAAATTTCCCCCACAGAGCGAAGGAAATCGAGGAAATCTGCCTTCGAAGAGCACGTGGGCGGCATGAGAAATACATTTTTATAGTGAAAGAAAATATATAACCCAGATAGCCGCCAGTAACCAATAACCTTGTGACGTAATAAACAACAACGGAAGTGAGCCAAAATGTTCCAAGAGAAAAGCATTTATATAGAGGCATTGGGTAGCCAGCTAACCAGGCTAACCGACGGCCTTATCGACGGCTGCCTTATCAGTAGATATTGCCAAGACGACGTCACCGGCAGCCGAAACAACAGGAATACAAATAAAAAATAAAAATACAAAAATACAAAAAATGAAAAACAACAAAAAACCGCATTTTCAATTTCAATTTCCATTCGACAAAAATTTAATTAAACACACACAGAGATAGGAAGGGGAGTCCATATTTGTTTACTCGCCGCCCTACTAATAAACCCCAATTCTTTGATCACCTTCTGCCGGCCAGACAAAAAATTAATAAAGATTTGAAATAAAAATGCAGAGTCCATTGTCGCCATGGTAAATATTAAAATTCAGTTTTTTTTTGTTGTGTTGGAAAACCAAAGCTAATACAATTTTTATAATATTTCAAGCTTACGATTTGAGTGCTTATTGCTAGGAAATAAATATTTTATTCAAAGCAGTTGTAACCTTGAAAATTACTAACATTTAAAATGAAAATGGCAAGAGTTTTTCTACTAAAAGATTAATTAAACCACAATAGTACACTCTGTGCAGAGTTTCAGTTTACAGACAAGAAGAATCATTGCTGATTTTTCTGTACTGATCAGCAATTAATTAATGTAAAGTAATCACTTAATTAACCACAAGCTCAATAGAGTATAAACATTCGATTCGTTTCATAATTGAATCAATTGCTTAAGGCTAACCCCCAGTGTCTTGATCCGATAATTTAAATAATTGACATTAAATACAGTTCACTGACGTCTTTCAAGGCTAGACAACATCTGGCTGGAGAGGGCTATAAATTACGGAGAGAGTGTATGCAGTTAATCACTGGTATTAGTATCGATAATACAGCTATTTAAACAGTCACCCAAACCGGATTCAAAGGCAATAGATCACTTAAACCGTTGACAAATCATTCAATTCGATTCGATTCAATTCGATTCGCTTGGCTTCGTTTAATGAGTTATAATAGGAATGTTGAGTATGTAAAGCAGCCTTTAATCGCTGGCTAAATATTAGCACATTTGGCAGGCCCTACTTTTGCCTATCATTACATAGTGCTTACGGGGGCAAACACAAACTAAGTAGGGGCCATATAAAACTAGTACACACTTGCGGCTATATCTGGCGATTTATAGCACCCCAAGCCGACGACGACGACGACGACGACGACAAGGAGGGCCATATAATCACTGTGTGGATTTTATCGCGTCCTAAGTTCAAGTTTAGTCGAAACCTGAGTCATCGGCAGGCTTCCCAGGGTTTAATTTCAATTTACACAATATAACCACTAACTGAAATTCGCTTAAGACTTAAGACAATTAGTTTTGCTACAAACTCATGTAATTAATTTGTAATTGAATCATTCCTTCAAAAATCTCCCTTTAAATGTACTCAAATTTCAATAGATACTAGATTCACCTTAGTTTTTCCAATTCCATTACGGGATCAGGTGTATATTTATCATACGTTAGACCTCGGATAATCTCGGAGCGGAAAACGGCAGCTGAAAATTGTATTGGATGGGACAAATCTTAATTGGGACAAGTGCGAGTGCTCCTCCGTTCGCTCGGATTAGTAGTCTCGTCTCGTATCGTCTCGTCTGGCGACGCTTGTGCCAATTGATGTGCCCTGTACTCTGTACGTACAGTCTGCCCTCGAATAAAGGCCACAGCAGCGGCGGGCACCGGAAATGCGACGCGCTTTTCAATTAAGCCCACGCCAAGACGACGCTCCGCCCGATCTGGGTGAGTTTCAGAATCCATAACGCTGTGGAAATATAAGCCTGACAAACTCCGGTCTCCCATGGCTAGCCCCTAATCATTGTAAATTAAATTCGAACAAGTTGGATTGTGTTTATATTAGACTCAACTTGTAGTTTATTTACAAAGTAAATCTTAAAATTCTTGATCTTATTAAGTGCATTCAATTACTCGTCAATTATTATGATAGGTAATCAATAAAATTTAGCTGGGCTGCTGATTTAGAGACTTCGGCAAATAATAAAAATATACAAATTAAAGGTATATTTTCCCTATGGAAAATATATATAGCTCTTTAGCTGCCATATATTTTCTATATTTTGTCAGGTTTAATTAAAAACTAGACTAAAACTTACAAGTTAAATTATCACAACTTTAACATACTTTCCTTTGCATTATTATTATTGTTTTATTTCCCACTGGATAGATATGCTTTCTGTTGTCAAGTGTGTGGTTTTCTTCATTTACATCCATCATGGAAGATCTCCTACTATTTTCCCATCTTATCTTAGGCTCAAGATGGTACATAGATTCATTGATCGATTGAACATAAGTTATATAAATATAAATTAGGAGGGATCTTACTACTGATTAAACATTAATCAGGGATATTTTTAGGGAGATAAAATCTGATAACATATCGAACATAAACTTTGATATATCAAACATAACGAAAATAGACTTTTATAATCACAAAAATATCATAAAATTGAATTTTGTATCTTTTTCGACTATATCAAACAAAATATAGCTTTAATATCGAAAAGTTTCGCTTTCTATATCGATGTTTGCATTAAATCGAACTGGAATATCGATACATTGATTTTTACTGCGAGTTGCTTTTCCCATAGCAAAAACAGTTGCAAAAGCAACCTGACCCAGATGTGATCTTTGTAATTATTTTACCATGGCTTTAATTCTTTAATCGTCTTATCGCCCGAGATATATTTTCTGGAACAAAGATTATCGTATCTCTGCAAGGTGTTTGCTTAATATATCTATCATATATGTAAGTGACATCAGGCTGAGATATCATGTTATACAAATTGTACAGATCATAAAAGACTGAAATCCTTATAAGACCCGGCTTAATCCTTATAAATTATACAGAAAAAACTAAGGCTTCATTCAGCTCTTGGATTCGCTTACGTTTTCGTTTTCAATTAAAATCTTGCGCAACTTCTGGCCACCCCGTACAGCCGATAAGCGGATTTATTTATAGACCTAGTGCTATGCCAGCTGATAAGTCCAACGCAAAAAAAAAAAATAAAAATCGAAAACCCATTGATCTGCTCGAGGCCACTATTCCTTACTATTCCTAATAAAATATACAGATACGGGTAATTTTTGAAACATACATATACGATTTCACTTGCCGCTGCTGATGGGATGCATGCCGGCCGAGGACAGGTACTTATCGAACAGATACTCGCCCACATCGCTCTGCGCCCTCTCCATCTGCCGTATGAGGTCAGCCAGGACCTTCTGGCCATCGACCTGCTCCTGCAGAAAGTTCGCCTCGATAAAGTCACACAGATTGGGATCCGACTCCTGGCCGGCCAGGGCGTGCAGATCGAGCAGATGCTGATTCACCTCCAGCTCCATGCACAGGGCATGCCTGAGTGCCTCCAGAGAGCTGGCAAAGCTGGCCACCGGCACGGGGACACTGCCTAAAGTGATCTGTCCGCCGCGTTTGTTCATATACTTCATGATCTTCTCGGCATGCTCACGCTCCTCGCGGCTCGCCTGCAGAAAGAAACCATGCAGGCCCGGTGAGCTGATGTCCGACCTGTCAAAGTGGTAGGCCTTTGGGGGGAAGATCAGGATCTAAATGGGTATAAAGGGGTGTCTGAGTGAAGCCCTCACCATGGCCAGGTACTGGTGGCACGCCTTCAGCTCCATGTTAATCTGAGCGTTGAGCTTCATCTCGCAGCTCTGCGCAAAATTCTGGCGCACCAGTATGCACATGTGACGCCCAATGCTTCGGAAGGCCATTCCTATTCCCATTAATTTCCACTACGTTTTGTTATTTTCATCTGAAAGCCAGAACACAAACAGAAGGCCAACTGGGTTGGCAGCTCTCCGACGCCAGGTGTCGAGGGATGCCATCGATCCATCGATCTCCGAAGGGGTCACATCATCCCATCCCATTCCATCCCATCCCATCCCATCACCTCCTTCCTGGTCGGCAATGGTGGGTTGGAGTTCAAAGTGCTGCCGGCTCTGATTTCACTTAACTTCCACTTAGCAAATACTGTGTACACAACAGTATACAGTAGATATATACACACACATATGTGCATAATATGTATCTCTGTGTCCAGATATGTTTGCTTTAACTTCAACAAGCACACACGGGGCCACGCTAAGTAAACCCAGTTATTGTCTTTTATTAAGTGAATGGAAGTCGACTTTTGTCCGAGTTTTGTATAATCTTGACGTTGCTCTTCAAGAGGGTATTGCCCCGACCTCAGGTGCTATGTAAATTTGTAAATTATTAACTTGCATAGCACAAATCAAAAATAATATTACGAAATTACTGCGTAATTCAAGGAAAGCTCTATTCATTTATGGGCTATCTTTCATATGATTTTTTACTTTTTTTGAGTTTGCATTCTTTCTGTTTGAAGTTAAAAAGAAACTCTCTGGTTTGCCATTGCTTGTACATTGCAGGCAGATTGAAGGGAGCTAAAACAAGAGACAGCTAGGACGCACGAGAGAGCGGAAAACTGTAGCCGCACTAAATACGAGAGAGCAAACCAAACGAAGAGAGCCTTGCACCCAAAAACAAAATTCACTCGTTCCGTAGTGCTTGTACATTGCAGGCAGAGCGAATAAAACGGATGACAGCCAGAGAGATAGGTTGTACAGAAGATAAATAACCCCAAACTAAAAGATTTCTCTTAAATATTAAGAAAAGCGTGCATCTCCTTCAATTTATGATTATGTATTTAAAGGGTATTGGTGATGTCGATGCTCCACACTTATTTCAAAGGGAATAAAACTCATATATTTTATACTTTATGATTTTTTTCAAAGTTAACTTAAGGTTTTGATGATCTGAGTGCTTGAGTGCTTCATTTTTTTGTGAAACTTTATTATTATTATTATTATTATTTTTGTTTTTGTTTTTGTTATATTACGCTTCAGGGTATTGACAATTTGACGGTCACTTAAAAAAGCCGAGTTTAAATTCTGAGACACGCGTGCGAATGAGTAGCCGGCATTATGATCGCAGCATTTAACCATCCCCAAAACCGACCGGCCAGTCAGAAACACACTGACACACACATTACGCACACACCAGGGAAATGGTGACTCTTGAGACCATGTGCGCCTCGTAAAAAAGACAATAATAAAGAAACAACTAAGCATTTTCACCACCGCCTGCGGGAGGGGGAAAAACGAGCCGAAAAAACCTCTCAAGACTTATGCAAATCACCATTGCTGGCTTTGCCGAGGGGTTTCAGTATGTAGTCGCGGATTAGACATAATCTGAAGGGTTAGAAATATTATTAGATTAATTTAAATGAAAGGGGGGATTACTTCTTGAGACTTGAAACCAGTTATCAAGTCCCAGGATCTATTGAAGAAAAATGATCTACATTTTGGCGGAGGCTATTAACGAATTATGTTAATTGAGAAACAGGTTTAGTTACCACAAAATAAACCCAATAACTTTGATAGTAATCTTAATCTTTTCAGCTCGAAAGTCATACCTGTATTTAATAATTAAAGCACATAATTCAATTACGTGTTTCCCGCCATTAAAGTTCAAATTGGGACGAGTATGACAGCTTCGGTGACACTTTTACATCACCTCCAAAAGTTATGGCAAGACAATCCAGTTTGCGTTGTCATAAAAACGTGCAACAAATTATTAACAATATGAAGTCAGAAAAAAAATTCAATGTATTTGTATAAACGCAAACCTCAGCATATGGAATCGAAAGGGAAAAATGAAATTAATCAACATAATTTGCTGAACATGAGGTGTAAAAAAGCGTACGTACGCCATAAGAAAATATTTTATAAATTCAAGACTTATTTGATTTTTTCAGAATTTATGCTTTGTGCCAAGAAATGTTAATTAATTTAATGAAATATACTTAGTTATTAAATACTAAATATAAGAAATATAGCAATTGTAGCAAAGCTGTGTCTTCTGTGCTTAAATAGTTTGCTTGAGTATTTTTAGTTGAATTAAACATTAAACTAGATCTCGTAAATTCCCAGAAATTAGTAGAATTTCTTTGAAAGCTATTTATTTCAGTGGAAAAATTGATTTGGAATAAAATAACTAGTAAAATAACAACTATAAAACAATAATCACTTTGGCTGTACAGTTTTGTATTTATTTATTTGAATACCTAGGAGAACTTGAAAACATTTAGTTACTCATTTTTTCTAGAATTCCTTTTCAATTTATATCTAATTAAATAGCAACCGAATCCACCCTTCCTGCCTCTGGTAACTGGCAAAAAAAAAAAATAAATAAAAGAAAAACTAAAGAGAACTCTGGTTACAAGTCACGGCTTTGAGCCCAATAAATAAATAACAATAAATAAATAAATAAAGAAATGGGCGTGAGCATGGGGCGAATTTCACAGTCGATAAGGAAACTTAATCGAAAAAAAAACAACAATAACAAAAAAGTATATAGAGTGACGTCTGAAAAAATTGTGAAAAAATCTGACACTGGGCAACAGGGTCTCTCCCAGTCTCAGTCTCCGGTCTCAAGTGATCCAACGGGGAGCAAGGGGTCATTGCACCCGGGAAATACTTTAAACAATATGTGAAACAAAATGCTCGGTGTTAATTACAGTGCTCGCTCGCAAACTATAACTGGTTGATTAAGAGGTTTTTCTCTTGAAATCAGAAGATGAGTGCCACATGTGTTTAACGACCCACAGAGCCCGGCTATATACAATACTTCTATATATATTTTTAGTAGCTTGAATATTAATTAAAGTTACGGCAATGAATATTCGTTGCTAAATTGAAGGGTTACCCACGTTCTGAAGTCCCAGCTGCCCAGTGTATGGTTCCGGCGATAAGCAGGAAGGTCAATAAATTGCTATCAGCAGCAGGCACTGATGTCTGATGGCTGATGTCTGATGTCCGATGGCTGATATATGAGACATAAGAGCACGCTGCCGCCAACGACGACGACGACAAAATATTTGCATTTTTCGGTTAGCATTTTAAGGGGACTCGGATTTACGGAATCGTATATAGAGGGCTTGGGAGAAGTGTTCACAAATTGTACAAAACTATTAAATATATCAAATTTAAAGGAATTAAATCGAAAATAAATGATGAGCTTAATCGATACAGAAAACAGTGAAATTAATCGATTTAAAAAATAAACAAATTAAGCGATCTAACATACATATAATTGATTTAAAAATAAATAAATTAAAATATATCAAATTAAGTGGAATGTAATTTGAATGAATGAATGAGTTTGAAACAACAGATAAACCTTCTACTAAAAGGGCGTATTCAACTATTTATAACCGTTTTTAAAATCTTTACCAAAAGTCTTTCCTAATTTAACTTTCACATTTTTTTAAATAAAAATATTCCATGTACGTAAATGTATGAATTAATGCATTCTCATGCTAGAATGTTAAAATATATTTGAGTGAAACGTTTACCTGATTTGAATCAGGATATACGGAAAATTTCAACATCTGCATGTACTGAAAACAAAATATGATAAATGAGCAAATAATAATAATATGGATATATTATCTCATGCGTCTAATTAGCTAATTGTGTAGACTTTACTTTATTGATAGATATAAATAACAGTAAACTATATATGTATATCCGAAACCCATAAACCCATCAAATACAGTCGATAACTGAAGGACTAATTTAAATCGAATATTTGTTCTTTATATTTCCAATATTGGGTATATTTTATGAGAGATCATTTCTATCTTTCTTAAATTTGGCATCATATTTTCCTGCTTTTGTAGGCCTGCGATTTTTAACGTAATTAACATTTTATATATACATACATATGTTGCCACTTAACGAAGCTCTAAATTATCCGTATCCGGTGTAAATCAAATATTTAATTTTTAAAAGGCTCAGCGGGAGCAGATCAATAATATCATTTAGAAACTTTAACATTATTATCTTATATATATAAATAAATAATATATAGAGGACATACCGGCTTCTTGGCCTCCAGCGGCTTATTGATTAGGTTCAGATGAGGCTCAAAGTCCTGGCCAAAGCGCTCGATCAGCAGATTCTCGGCAGCCTCCTGCGGACACTCCTCCTGCTGGACCAGCTTCCACATGTCCTCCGGGATGCAGCAGCTAAGCATGAGGCCCAGGAGCAGGCCGATGGCAAAGTAGTGGTTCCGGCTAAGCGCGGCGACCGGTCTCCGCATGTTTCCCACCTCGTTTTCCCTCTCCACCTTCCAGATGTAGAAATGTGCGTATTTGTGTGTGTTTGTGTGTGTAGAGGATATTGGAAGGGAGACGGTAATGGCAATGGCAGTGGCAATGGAAGGGAGATGAAGATGCAGAGAGAGGATGAGAGGTGAGTGTGAGTGATGCGTGCAAGAGGAGGACCAAGAGAGAGAGAGAGAGCGGAGAAACTGGTTGGCAGAGAAGAGTTTAAGCCAATTGTCATATGCACATTTTCGCTGCTTCTTATGACACTTGTTGCTGCTGCTGCTGTTGCTTCTTCTCCTTTTTGGTTCCGCTTCGATTCAGGCTTCTCCTTCTGGTTTTTCCCTGCCTCCCGCTTTCCCGCTATCGCCTTTCCTTGATCTTCTTTGATTCCAACAAGTGCGCTTGCCGCCGGGCCTGTTTATTTTATTTTTGGCACTTTTCGCTCTTTTTTCGCCGCACGCACTTCTTTCGTCGCTCTCTTCGCGGTTTCTTTTCTTTCATTTTCGATACATTTTCCGCTCAGAACACCACACTGGGACAGTTCATTTATTTAACTCTTTTTCACACCAAACAAATTTTGCCGCGAAAATGTCGTTTCGCTTCCAGCGCGCGCGGGGGTGCGGGGGATAGTAAGCGGAAAAAAATAATAAAAAAAATTCGAGCGCCGGCCCGGTTCCACTGCGCGAAAAGTAAACAATGAATTAGAGCTGGAAAGATCCCGATTATCATCTATATCGATAACGGATATCGACTAGAGGACCATATATCGGCATATTCCCTTATACAGCCGATCGCTTTAGGGTTGCCAGGCCGCGCAACCGTCAATGAGGGCACGATATTACCCGATATTTTTAGGACTGTTCTTGTTCTTAATATCAAATAAGGCTCTGAAAATATAAGACTCGTAGCACGAAAAAAAAATATAATAGTAGTATACCAAATACAAATTTATCTGAGAAGGTTATTTTCTCAAACTGTACAAATATTTGAAACCATAAAAAAATTTTTATTAACTAAATAATTTGTAAGAAAAATGCAAATTTTGTTATTATTACCATAAATAAATATTTAGTTAACCATATCGATGTGTGCCTTTTAAACATCGATATTATCGATACGGACATCGCTGCTCTTGCAGCTCTGAAAAAGGCGCCAAAACGGAAGGCACGCAGCTGTAAATAGCATTTCGCGGACACAAACAACTAATTGCGCGTTCAGTTCAGTTTCCGACACTTTCGAGTTAGTTCATTTACCGAAAAAGCAAACAACAAATACCATGGATGTTGCAGATGCTCAGGTCGGCCAGCTGCGCGTCAAGGACGAGGTGGGCATCCGCGCCCAGAAGCTTTTCCAGGACTTTCTCGAGGAGTTCAAGGAGGACGGTGAGATCAAGTACACGCGGCCGGCGGCCAGTTTGGAGTCGCCCGATCGCTGCACCCTCGAGGTGAGCTTCGAGGATGTGGAGAAGTACGACCAGAACCTGGCGACGGCCATCATCGAGGAGTACTACCACATCTATCCGTTCCTGTGCCAGTCAGTGTCGAACTATGTCAAGGATCGCATCGGCTTGAAGACCAGTAAGGACTGCTATGTGGCCTTTACAGAAGTGCCCACCCGTCACAAGGTGCGCGATCTAACCACCTCCAAGATCGGAACGCTGATCCGCATCTCCGGCCAGGTAGTGCGGACGCATCCCGTCCATCCGGAGCTTGTTTCGGGCACGTTCATGTGCCTGGACTGCCAAACGGAGATCCGTAATGTGGAGCAGCAGTTCAAGTTCACCAACCCGACCATTTGCCGGAATCCGGTTTGCTCCAATCGCCGTCGCTTCATGCTGGACGTGGAGAAGAGCCTGTTCTTGGATTTCCAGAAGATCCGAATCCAGGAAACACAGGCGGAGCTGCCACGCGGCTGCATACCTCGCGCCGTCGAGATTATACTGCGCTCAGAGCTGGTGGAGACCGTGCAGGCCGGTGATCGTTACGACTTTACCGGCACCCTAATTGTCGTCCCGGACGTCAGTGTGCTGGCAACGGCAGGGACCAAAACGGAGGCGGGTTCTCGCCACAAGCCCGGCGAGGGCATGGAGGGTGTGACCGGCTTGAAGGCTCTGGGTATGCGTGAACTTAACTATCGCATGGCCTTCCTTGCCTGCAGCGTTCAGGCCACTACGGCTCGGTTTGGTGGCACGGATTTGCCCATGTCGGAGGTTACCGCGGAGGATATGAAGAAACAGATGACTGACGCTGAATGGCACAAGATCTACGAGATGTCCAAGGACAGGAATCTCTATCAGAACCTTATTGGCAGCCTATTTCCCTCGATCTATGGCAATGACGAGGTGAAGCGGGGCATACTCCTGCAGCTGTTTGGCGGCGTGGCCAAGACCACCACCGAGAAGACCTCGCTGCGTGGCGATGTCAATGTGTGCATCGTTGGCGACCCGAGCACGGCCAAGTCGCAGTTCCTCAAACAGGTCTCGGATTTCTCGCCACGTGCTATTTACACCTCCGGCAAGGCCTCATCGGCGGCGGGTCTGACGGCCGCCGTGGTCCGTGACGAGGAGAGCTTCGATTTCGTGATTGAGGCGGGCGCTCTGATGCTGGCGGACAATGGGATCTGTTGCATCGACGAGTTCGATAAGATGGATCAGCGCGATCAGGTGGCCATACACGAGGCCATGGAGCAGCAGACCATTTCGATAGCCCGTGCTGGCGTCCGGGCCACCCTGAATGCACGCACCTCGATCCTCGCCGCCGCCAATCCGATTAACGGTCGCTACGATCGATCCAAGAGCCTCCAGCAGAATATACAGCTCTCGGCGCCGATTATGTCCCGTTTTGATCTCTTCTTCATCCTTGTGGACGAGTGCAACGAGGTGGTGGACTATGCCATTGCCCGCAAGATTGTCGATCTCCACTCGAACATTGAAGAGTCCGTGGAGCGAGCCTATACCCGTGAGGAGGTGCTGCGCTATGTGACCTTTGCCCGTCAGTTTAAGCCTGTTATAGGCCAAGAGGCCGGTCGCCTGCTCGTGGAGAACTATGGACACTTGAGGCAACGCGACACGGGAACGGCTGGGCGGAGCACCTGGCGGATTACGGTGCGCCAGCTGGAGTCAATGATCCGGCTGAGCGAGGCCATGGCCAAGCTGGAGTGCTCCAATCGTGTGCTCGAGCGACACGTCAAGGAGGCCTTCAGGCTGCTCAACAAGTCCATCATCCGCGTGGAGCAGCCTGACATTCATTTGGATGATGATCAGGACCAGGCTCTGGACATGGACATGGATGATGGCATTCAGCCGGACCTGGATATGGAGAACAATGGAGCTGCCGCCAATATGGACAACGAGGGGGGAGCCTCTGTTCCGCAAAAGAAGAAGTTCACGCTGTCGTTCGAGGATTACAAGAACCTCTCCACAATGCTGGTGCTGCACATGCGCGGCGAGGAGGCACGCTGCGAGGTGGAGGGCAGCGACACCGGTATGAAGCGTAGCGACGTTGTCACCTGGTATCTGGAGCAGGTGGCCGAGCAGATCGAGTCCGAGGATGAGCTAATCTCGCGCAAGAACCTCATCGAAAAGCTGATCGATCGCCTCATCTATCACGACCAGGTGATCATTCCCCTTAAGACCAGCTCCCTAAAGCCGCATTCTCGTGGTAAGGGCGACGAGGAACAGCCCGAAGACGACCCCCTGCTGGTGGTGCACCCCAACTACATTGTGGAGTAACATCCGCCGCTTTTTCTTTTTTTTGTGTCCTCTATTGTTAGTGCTAAGCCTAGACCTAAGCTAAGAATCGTTCAAATAAAGGTTCATCTCGAGTTACATATTTCGTTCTTTCCCTTTTTTTAATTGTACAGAAGATGCGTAGCTAGATGATGCAAGAAGGCGGAGATGAATGCTTATCCCTACTTCTCAAACGTGTAGTGCTTGACGCCGTCGCCAGGATACTGCTTGGCGGCAACCGGGCGGTACATCTTCTTGTCCTCCAGCCAATAGTACAAGGCCAGGCAGCCGGACATCACGCCCGCAAAGCAGAGGAAGTAGTAGGAGTTCTGGTAACGGGGCTGCTCCGCCTGCGAGTAGCGATCCTCGCTGTACAGATCGTGATCAGCCGAGATCTACAAGAAAAATATTACCTTAGTGGGTGGATCACTATACTATGGGGTGGTTCTATGGGATACTCACCGGCTCGTGCTGGTTGCGTTTGTGCTCCGGATAGTCCCAGGGATAGTAGTTGTCCTTGGCCTCCACGCCTAGGCCCCCACCGACCTTTGGATAATCGCCATAGCCCAAGCCGTCGTCAGCATACGGCCTGTACTCCTCCGGCAGCAGATAGTACTTCTTGGCTGCCTCCAGGCGCTCCTTCTCTGTCTTGGGATAGGGGGCGGGCTTGAAGTCCTTGTTCCAACCAGCCACTGTCCAGGCGAAAGGCAGGAGGAGCAATCAAAGAGTGAAACAAGAAACAAGAGACAAAGTTACGTAAACAACAACAGAATGACGCTGACCTTCTCGGGCCCGGTTACGGGACTATGGCAATACTTACTGCTGCGCACCGCCTGGCGTGCCAAAGCTGGATTGGCGGCGCAGAGCTTCTGGGCCAGGCACACGGTTTTCACAAACGCCGACATCGCAGGCTCTCTTTCAAATTCGCAATATTTTCTTGTTACAACAGTCGGACCAGGCGAGAGACAACAGCTGTTGGGCTGCTGCGGATGGCCAGTTAACGATAAGCATGGGCTATCGCCTATCGATAAGTGTGGGTGGAAGTATTCGAAAAACCTAAATATTTAGCTTATTGCGAAAGTTAAAGCCCTGCTGACTTAATTAGAAATATGTGTGTATTTTTTTGGCATATTCAATTGTTTTCCAATGAAAGAAAGGCGTGTAGTCAATATTAAATCGCGAGGCCATAAATGTATCGATGATTTTAAATTATCTGCCTAAAGTGGAATTCTGTATTAATTATAAGTTGAGTACTTCCTTTAGGAGTAATTTACCAGAAGATTAGTGATATTTTAAAATAAATTTACATTCAATTTCGATTGATAAATACACTCTGGCAAAACGGTGTTGCAATCGGTGCTCTGCAGTAGCTATCGATAGCGGTGTGCCTATCGGCCTGCAGTTGTTTTTGTTGTTGCGGCAAGGGCGCAAAAAAGTTGGCCGAATTTCTTGCTGCTAATAAACAAAACGTAAAACGTAACTGGAAAAATGGTGCTACCGCTACTGCAGCGTTCCTCGCTCCGCTCTGTGCAACAGCTGGCCAAGCCTTGGGCCGCGTCCGCCGGCAGCCAGCGACTGGTAAGGATTGCACAGAAGTGTCCAGTGTCCCCCCCGAACCCGCAACCGCCAACGCCTTTGGGCCTTATGTAATGTCAGCCGCTGCTGCTGCGCTTCTGCTGGGCAACAAAAACCTAAATCTCAAAGCCATGTCTCAATTAATAGCTTAATTAGTGTTTAGGGCTAGTTGGGAGTAACAAATAACCGGCGTTTCGTAATCATTATACAATGATGGAAGCATCCACATCCAGAGTGCGCGGCTGGAAAATGCACACAGAATCTCCTCTCTGCAGGAGATGCGTCCCCCGGGAAGCATATTGAGTGAAACGCTCTTCACTCCAATCAGATTGATTTTTCGCACTCACTCTTTCACCCCTTGCAACTGCTTTACTTCTTGGGTCACATGTGCACAGCCAAAACAAATACGGCAAAAAAAAAGAACTCGCGAAACAAGTTGTAATTCGGTAGAAAAAAAAAACGAGAAATCTTTGCCGGCAATTGAATTCTAAACCGGTTAATTGATTATTCATAGCTTTGGCAGCAGCTTTGAGTACCGCCAGGCCGACACCTGAAATACTCTCCCTTTTTTTTTTGCTCTGATTGCCTGTGTTCATGCTGGTAAGGAGGTGTGTCCGGCACTCGTGATAGTGTTCCAGTTTGCCGCCTAAGCTTCCAGTTAGTGGAAGTCGCTCAGAGATTCCAAAAAGCACTCATTGCACACACACTCTGGGGCACACGAATAGCTTTTTGGGGGTTTTAAATCACTTGATATTTCTGCTCCAAAGTATTCTTTAAAATTATTTTGATTTTTTTTTTGAAAGAAGGAAAAATGATCTTTAGTTATTTATTTTATTAAACATCATTTACCTCCCGGATAAGAAATTCTTTATAAGATTTCGACAGATAGGACCAGACCCAAGCTGATTAGCCAAGCACCCCATGCTGGGAAGAGTCGTCGTCGTCGTCGTCGTCGTCACCCCTCCTCTCCCATTTCGCACTTGCCCACACTGCTGAGCAATGATTTTATATTCTTTCGTATTTTTTCTTGATACTTTCGTCGAGAGTCTCGTTTCGACTCAAGTTTTATAGCCGCTCCGTTGCTTATCGCCTCAGTCACCTCTGAGCAGCAGCTGTGGTCGAGTGGTCGTCCTCTGATTTCAGTTATCTCCAACCCATATATCTCTTCGCATAATGGTGGGATCGGATCGCACGGATCTCCCTTGAGAAGCTCACACACTAAATTCTGGTTATTTTCAGGCCTCCCAGGATTTCCGCGTGGAAAGCGACACCTTTGGCGAACTGAAGGTGCCCGCGGACAAGTACTATGGCGCCCAGACGATGCGTTCCCAGATCAACTTTCCCATTGGCGGGGCCACCGAGCGGATGCCAGTGAGTGTGTACAGCCTTTGTTGGCTCAAAAGAAAAGCCTATGTCTCGCTGACTCAAGGCAGCAGCAAGTTTTAACACCCATTAATTGGCATATTAACAAGCTATAAATGTTTAAAAAGGGTGCTAAATCTTCTGTGTTATCTGAAAGGCCTTCAAGAAAGAGCCAGACGATGTTCACAAGATTTATTTATTTCATTTCTTGTAGTCTTACGAGATGAGAGAAGTACCTTTCTTTATATGGAAAAGAGAAAGCTACAACTCTTGTGATTCTCTCAAAGATTCTCAAAAAAAATTAACCAAAAATTATCCAAAATAGAAGTTTCTAAAGGAAATGCAATATAAGAAAAGTCAAGAACAGAGAAAGAAGGCCTACTTTTGTTAAATAATTTGTTATTTAATAAAATGTTGTACTAAACCATTGAGACATTCACCCACTCATAGGTTTCAAAGCTACTTAAAGGCTCTAAGACCCCTAAGAAGATCTCAGAAATCAAAGAACTTTTTAGCTATTATTCCCATATTTAATAATAATATTAATTAAATTACACTTTCCTGCAATGCTTAGAAACCCGTGGTCCAGGCCATGGGCATTCTGAAGAAGGCAGCCGCCGAGGTGAACAAGGAGTTCGGCCTGGAGACCAAGGTGAGCGAGGCTATCTCCAAGGCGGCCGACGATGTGATCTCCGGCAAGCTGTACGACGATCACTTCCCGCTGGTCATCTGGCAGACGGGCTCTGGTACCCAGAGCAACATGAACGTGAACGAGGTAAACTCTTTTTCTCTCTCTCCCAATCCTCCTCTCCATTCCAAACGTTTCCGTTTTCTCCCTCGCCAGGTGATTAGTAACCGCGCCATCGAGCTGATGGGCGGCAAGCTGGGCTCCAAAACGCCGGTGCACCCCAACGACCATGTGAACAAGTCGCAGAGCTCCAACGACACCTTCCCCACCGCCATTCACATATCGGTGGCCCTGGAACTGAACAATAACCTCAAGCCGGCCATCAAGACGCTGCACGATGCCCTGAGGGCCAAGTCGGATGAGTTTAAGGACATCATCAAGATCGGACGCACTCACACCATGGACGCCGTACCGTTGACCCTCGGCCAGGAGTTCAGCGGCTATGCCCAGCAGCTGGCCTACGCCCAGGAGCGCATCGATGCCTGCCTGCCGCGCGTCTACGAGCTGGCTTTGGGCGGTACTGCCGTGGGCACTGGTCTGAACACCCGCAAGGGTTTCGCCGAGAAGTGCGCCGCCAAGATTGCCCAGCTCACCAGCCTGCCCTTCGTGACGGCGCCCAACAAGTTCGAGGCGCTGGCCGCCCGCGACGCCATGGTGGAGGTACATGGCGTCCTCAATACGATCGCCGTCAGCCTGATGAAGATCGCCAACGATATCCGTTTCCTGGGCTCGGGTCCGCGTTGCGGCCTCGGCGAACTGTCGCTGCCAGAGAACGAGCCCGGTAGCTCCATCATGCCCGGCAAGGTGAACCCGACGCAGTGCGAATCGCTTACCATGCTGTCCGCCCAGGTGATGGGCAACCAGGTGGCGGTGACCATTGGCGGCTCCAACGGCCACTTTGAGTTGAACGTCTTCAAGCCACTGATCGTGTCCAATGTGCTGCGCTCCATCCGGCTGCTGTGTAAGTACTGATAGATGTGGCAATCGAAATAGAGTGAGACAGCCAAGAGCTTCTTACGAAATCCTGCCTTCTCTTTTTCCAGCCGATGGCAGCCGCACCTTCACTGCCAACTGCGTGAACGGCATTCAGGCGAATCGCGAGAACATTGCCAAGATCATGAACGAGTCCCTTATGCTGGTCACTGCTCTCAATCCCCATATTGGCTATGACAAGGCCGCCAAGATCGCAAAGACGGCGCACAAGAATGGAACGACCCTCAAGGAGGAGGCCATCAACCTGGGCTACCTCACCGAGCAGCAGTTCAGCGAGTGGGTGCGCCCCGAGCAGATGCTGGGACCCAAGTAGGCCTCACAAAGTGGGGACTACATTGGACATTGTATCGAACTCACTCACACACACACAACCTGACCCACAACTGAATAAAATCTGAATAAAACTGAGAAAATGCTGAAGCAAATCGTGGCCACTGTCCAGCCGGGCCATTTCTTTTTGGCCCGGCGTCATTTCTGGGAGGTGGTTGACATGCGGGCGGAGAGGGTGAGTAGGACGCGGCGCTTCTTTCACAACACTAACAAAAAGAAGGAGGGGGAGAAGGACAAGTTCCGGCTGGAGAAGGACACCTTCGGGGAGCTTAAGGTGCCGGCGGACAGGCTGTACGGAGCCCAGACAATGCGCTCCCAATTGAACTTCCCCATTGGCGGGTATGCCGAGACCATGCCGGTAGGTATTAGTGGCGCCTCCTCCTTACCGCAGGCACTACTCCTCCTGACCTACCACTCCCCCCTGTCTAGATGCCCGTGATCCAGGCGATGGGCATACTGAAGAAGGCCTGCGCCGAGGTGAACAAGAACTTTGGCTTGGAGCCGCAGGTAGCAGACGTAATGTCCTGTGCCTGCGACGACGTCATCTCGGGCAAGTTTTATAGGCAGGGCCACTTTCCGCTGGTCATCTGGCAGACGGGCTCCGGCACCCAGACCAACATGAACACCAACGAGGTAAGCTGGCGCGGCGCCAGAGTTAAGCCCAAACACTAATGCCAGTGCTCCTCTCTTTCCAGGTAATCAGCAACGCCGCCATCCGCATGCTGGGCGGCGAGCTAGGCTCTAAGACGCCCGTGCATCCCAACGATCATGTGAACAAGTCACAGAGCTCCAACGACACCTTTCCCACCGCCATACACATCTGCGTGGCCGTGGAGATAAACGAGCGACTCATTCCGGCGGTAACGCACCTGCGAAATGCCCTTAGAGGCAAATCAAACGAATTCAAGGACATCATCAAGATCGGACGCACTCATCTGATGGACGCCGTGCCACTGACCCTCGGCCAGGAGTTCAGTGGCTTTGCCCAGCAGTTGACCAACGGCCTGGATAGGATCACGAGCTGCTTGCCGCGCGTGTACGAGCTGGCCATTGGTGGCACCGCCGTCGGCACTGGCCTGAACACGCACAAGGGCTTTGCCGAACAGGTGGCAAAGCGGGTCGCGGAGCTGACCAGCCTGCCCTTCGTTACGGCACCCAACAAGTTCGAGGCTCTGGCCGCCCGCGACGCCATGGTGGAGGTACATGGCGTCCTCAATACGATCGCCGTCAGCCTGATGAAGATCGCCAACGATATCCGTTTCCTGGGCTCGGGTCCGCGTTGCGGTCTCGGCGAACTGTCGCTGCCGGAGAACGAGCCAGGTAGCTCCATCATGCCCGGCAAGGTGAACCCGACGCAGTGCGAATCGCTTACCATGCTGTGCGCCCAGGTGATGGGCAACCAGGTGGCGGTTACCATTGGCGGCGCCAATGGGCACTTTCAGCTGAACGTCTTCAAGCCGCTGATCGTGTCCAATGTGCTGCGCTCCATCCGCCTGCTAGGTGAGTTGTCGTTGTCCCATCTCCGTTCGCGCCCAAGCTGAGCTTAATCCTCTTCTGAACAGGTGACGGCTGCATGTCCTTCAGCAAGAACTGCGTGGAGGGGGTGAAGGCCAACAAGGAGGTGATCGACAAGATCATGAACGAGTCCCTGATGCTGGTGACGGCCCTCAATCCGCACATTGGCTACGACAAGGCCGCCCATATCGCCAAGACGGCGCACGCGAATAAGACCACGCTGAAGGAGGAGGCCCTCAAGACCGGCATCACCGAGGAGCAGTTCAAGGAGTGGGTGGACCCTAAGAAGATGCTGGGACCCAAATAGTCAGAAACTTGGAGTTTTCTCAGCTTTGCAGACTTTTAATTTAAATTTTGTGTTTTGATTACGATTGTTATCGTGTAATAAATTTGGCGCCATGAAATTGAAAGTCCTCTGCCTGCAAGGCATGAACGTTCCCTCTATATGGTTGTATTTATTCAATTTTAATTGTTTATAATGCTATTAAGGTTTCTATAATTTCACTTATGTGAAAAGTAACAAAGGTTGAGTTGAGTAGAAGCAAAGTTACGATTAAAAAACCGCTGAAGGAGTTGGCGATTTTTTAGCAAAAACTTTACCCATTTAAAAAAAAATTCAAAATTGTCAAAAATTGATTTTTATCATAACAATAAATTTATCTTTATATTGTGACAAAAATCTCACTCGTACTGCCCTTTGTTTACATACATAAGATTGTTGCTGCGTGACAAATTTAAGAACTTTAAATAATATCCAGCTCCCTAATCGGTTTAGGTTCCCGCTAAATGCATCGGTTTTCTGGTTTAATGGTTCAGTAATGTAACTGGTCACACTGTCCGTACGGTTTTCCAGTGTTTTTCTTTGTTTTTATTGCAAAATCCTGCTCTTCGGCAATGCAAATCAAATGCATAAAATAGCGAAGCCAGCCGAGTTTTAATACCTGTGCCACCGATCCGAGCATCTGTGTTATATAGCCCTATATTGACTTTGCAGCCAGAGCTGAAAAGCCGATTATCTAACGAAAAATTATCGATGTATTAACGATTCGAAGTTCGAACCTACGCGAACGAAGCAACCACAAGTGATTAAGTCAGCCAGCAAGGCAAGTCGCCTTTCTCGTAAATTATCTGTCCAATCCAAAAACGGCCCTAAATCTAAACCCACTTCTCTCGTCCTCTTAACAATAGAGATAACAAATTTCGCTCAATAGAACCAAAATACTTTTCGGCAAGGATTGTTCGGCAGACTATTTTGCCTTGCACCACCTCGACCCGCCACCAGCCGCCGTTGGCCTTGCAACAGCAAATTTGCGACGCAAAAACAAAACACAAACACACACACACACAGCGGAGACACATCTATACCGATACACCACCCACACGCCAGCTGTTTTGTTATCGTGGTATCGATCGCACGCGAGAATCAAGAGGAAGAGGCGAAAAACGGAAAAAAGCGAAAGACAAGAAACTTAATCTAAGAGGTGAATCTTTAAAGTTTAAAGAGAAAACTGATCTTGAGGCTCTTCCCTGAAACCATTTGCAGGTCCGGGCGGGCGGAAAGATGTCTGTGCGACTGTTGACCGTGCGACTGATCAAACATGGTCGCTACATTTTGCGCAGCTACTGTAAACGTGATATACACGCCAACATTTTAGACCAAAACCAACTGAGGACAAGAAGCAAGCGAGGCCTTCCCCTACCCTCCAGCGCCGCCAATGTCCTGCGGGTAAGTTACTGTCCTACCCCTCCTTTTGCATCTGAAATCCCTGGTAAACCTTCGTTATCCCCGCCAGCCTGCAGCACAACCGTCGGCAGCCGCCAAGTCGGCGCCCAATCCGGCCAGTGTCACGCCCATTGCTCCGCCGCTACAGAACAGCAATGGCTTGTTCCGCGTCGGTCAGCAAGCGCGAAAACTCTTCATCGACAACATCCTCAGCCGAGTGACCACCCAGTACTCTGAGGAGCTGCGCCAGCGGGCCACACGCAGGCTGTTTTTCGGCGACTCGGCTCCATTCTTTGCCTTGGTCGGCGTCAGTCTCGCCTCTGGCACAGGGGTGCTGAGCAAAGAGGATGAGCTGGAGGGCGTGTGCTGGGAGATACGAGAGGCGGCCAGTCGCCTGCAGAGCGCCTGGAATCGTGATGGCATCTCGGAGACCCTGGACAGTAAGTTTACGATTGATAACTTGGATGTGGGACCGGCCATAGCCAAGGGCTGTGCGGCGGTTGTTTATGCTGCCAGCTTTAAGAAGGAGGATGCCTCGGCGAACCTTGATGCGGAGCAACTTCAGCCTACACCGGATCCTGCTGCCCCTTTGGCCGTGCCCGCCATGGCCCCCAATAGCTGGACTACCAGGGAGATGATGTCGCCGTTGCAAAACATGTCCCGCTTTGTGCACAACTTTGGTGGTTCCGTGGACAATATCTTTCAATACAGCCAACCCTCGGCGGCTAGTGACTTTGTTGGCGAGCTGGAGAAGCAGCAGCAGCAGGAGGAGCATCAGCAGCGGCAGGCGCATAATCCCTTGACGGAGGCTAGACTTAATACTTCCACGGAGACCTATCCCCTGGCTCTGAAGATGATGTTCAACTATGACATACAGAGCAACGCCCTGTCCATACTGCGGGCTATGTACAAGGAAACGGTGCCGGCGCGTCAGCGTCGCATGAATTCCGCTGCCGAGGAGTGGGAGCGTCTTCTGCAGAACCAAACTCTGACCCTGCCGCCCCATCCGAACATCGTCTGCATGTTCGGCTTCTTCTGCGACGAAGTGGGCAACTTTCCCGACGGCAATGTCCTGTATCCGGTGGCCCAGCCCCAGAGGATCAATCCGCAGGGCTATGGACGTAACATGTCGCTGTATCTGCTGATGAAACGCTACGATCACAGTCTGCGTGGCCTCCTCGACACCCAGGAGCTGAGCACCCGCACACGCATCCTTCTGCTGGCCCAGATGCTTGAGGCCGTTACCCATTTGAGTCGGCACGGCGTCGCCCATCGTGATCTCAAGTCGGACAATGTGCTGATCGATCTGCAGGACGATGCGTCCGCCGTGCTGGTGCTCTCCGATTTCGGTTGTTGCCTGGCGGATAAAATGCACGGTCTACGTCTGCCCTATGTCTCCCATGACATTGACAAGGGCGGGAATGCGGCGTTAATGGCACCGGAGATTATCAACATGGTGCCCGGCCCCTTTGCCGTGCTCAATTACGACAAGGCGGATCTATGGGCCTGCGGTGCGCTGGCCTACGAGATCTTTGGCAGCCGCAACCCCTTCTATTCTAATAGCGGCGGCCTGGCCCTGCAGCGCGGAGAGCTGACCCATTCGCTGCGTAACAGCGACTATCGGCCGGAGCAGTTGCCGCCGATGAGCGACGCTTGCCCGCCGCTTCTACAGCAGCTGGTGTACAACATCCTCAATCCGAATCCATCCCGGAGGGTTAGTCCGGACATAGCGGCCAATGTGGTGCAACTGTTTCTCTGGGCGCCCTCCAAGTGGCTCAAAGTTGGCGGCATGCCCAACAGCTCCGAGGTAAGCAGATTAATTACACAAATATTCACGAGTACTGACCGCAAATTCCACCTCTCTGGCAGATCCTCCAGTGGCTCCTCTCGCTGACCACCAAACTGATGTGCGAGGGACGTCCCCAGCTGGACGGAGCATCGCCAGTGTCTGCTAGCGGCAGGCGCGCCTACGTAGAATACCTTCTCATCTGCAGCTTCTTGGCGCGCGCCCGCCTGCGTCGCATACGCGGCGCCCTCAACTGGATCCAGAACGCGGTGGCGTTGTAGGTGGAGAAGCCTCTCCCCTCTTCTACTTCTTACTCTGAGAAAATCAAATGATAACGCGTGTGATACCAATATATTTTACATATGTATTTATAAAACAATTCAAAATTAACCGTGGAATTTAGTCGTGGAGCCGTTCTCCAGCTCGCTTAGCTGATCTATTGCGTCCAGAAGCATCTGCTCCTCCTGGCGCGCCTTCGCCAAGTCGGTAACCAGCTGCTGACAGCGCCTGTTCACAGCTTCAGCCTCCATGGTGGTCTGCACAATGCCCTCCATGGACTTCTCCAACTCCTTCATTAGGTTGCGGTTGCTGCTGTCCATCTCCTGAAGGATCTGCCGCTCCGGCTCCAGGAATTCACCTTGCGTATCCATTGAGGAGCTCGGTGGTATTTGATTCTTTAATAAAATCCGTCAAGGCTTGGTTTGGTGTGTTAAATTAGTGCCCAAGGAATTAAAGCATCTGTTTTCCTATTTTACCACGCTAGAGATGGCAAGACTTGAATGCCTGACAAACGATAACGATAGGTCGATAACGAGAGCTGATTTCGGTTGTCCGCCAAATTTAAATTCTTTACTATACTTTACTTTCATTTACTATCACGAATCAGCTAATTTAAGGCAGTTCCGTTTATTGGCTAAGCTCCACGCGACTGACGCACAGTTTGTGATCGTAAAAGGAACAAGTGGCCATGATGAGTGGCCCATCGCTGTCTCCCGGCACACTAGGCGCCCAGTCGGCGCCATAGCAGATGCTTTTGTGCTCCTCGTAGGCACCCAGAAGCCGCAGCGCCGGCTCCTTGACATCCAACTGCACCACGCTAAAATTGGTGTACATGCAGGCGGCCAAGATGATGTCCGAGCGAACGTTATGCGGTTTCAGCCGCCAGATGCCGCCGCCCAGGTTATGCTCGGCCAGCGTTCGCTTCATGGAGCGGGTGTCAAACAGGCGCAGCTGCTCGTCGTAGCTGCCGGTGAGCAGGTGGTGCTCGTGCCGCGGATGACTCAGTAGACAGGTAACGCCCGCCATGTGGGCACGATTCGTCCAGGCCCGCTGCTCCGTGCGCAGGTCGTGGGCCAGCAGGAGCATGTCGTCGCCACCGCTGTACAGGAGATGTGGCGACCACCGGTCAAAGGCACACGTCCAAGCCTCGAAGCCGTGAGCGGGCCAGCAGCGTTGGCGCGTTAGATCGCCATTGGGTGAGTATGTTAGAAGATTCAGGGCGCCCTTGGAATCGGAAATGGCCAGCTGAATCTGCTCCTCCTCCTCCTGCCGCCGCCAGTCGAGGGCCAAGGCCAGTGGTTGCTCCTCCCCCTCCGCCTCCTTAAGCTGCAGACACGTGCGTTTGTTGAGCTTCTTCTCGGCAGCGTCAAACTCGTAGACCTCAAGTTCACCCACGGAGTTAACGGTAGCCAACTGGGGTCCACTGTCGCTGTCCCAGGCTGGCAGCCACTTCATGTCCAGTATGGCAGCCGTTTCGATGCACTGCAGCCGCTCCAACGTGGTTTCGTCGGTCTCCCCAAAGTGGTACAAGTATACACGGCCCTTGCGCGGACGAGACTTTGCCTGTCCCTCGGTGGCTTCTCCTTCCTCCTGTACCAGCTGGTAAGTCCCGCAGGCAAAGTATCCCGACTGCAGGTCATCATGGGGCAGCCACTCAACGGAATCCGCCGAGTATTCCGTATCTTCGCTGTGCAACGTTGTAAACAGAGCCATGGTGCTATCGATAGTGAAGCAAATAATCGATAACAGCACGAACCATGGTTCCGCTGTGCAAGGTATCATATCGCGAGAATCCCCCTCTATTAATATTGTAATCCCTAGCGCTCGTTTCTCGTACAGCGAAGAGAGAGAGAGAGAGAGAGAGAGAGAGAGAGCTGAATTATTTACCTTAATTTATAAACCCAGTTGGAGACAATAAACCTTTTTTCAGTCTTTAAAACATATCAGGGCATAAAAATTCTATATATTAAAAAAAAAGATAATAATATATTTAGCGTATTTGTGTTATCTTTTTTGGTTCCCAAGTTAACAAAACAAAGGTAAACAAACAGCAGCTTTCCAAGAGCGGATCGTTTACCTTATGTGGCTCTCTCGCTCTCTGGTTTGACTTTCCAGGGAGAGAACGACAAAGCTAAAACGGCATTTTACGCCATTTGGATGCAAGGACAAGGAGAAGAAGAAAATTGCGAGAAGGAGAAAATTGCGAGAAGAGAAAGAAGAAAATGTTCACTCACCCCATTTACTTTGTTGCTGCAACGGCGGATTAGAATTATTAGCGAAACACAGAAAAAAACCAACAAAATTAAACCTTCTTAATTATTATTGAAGGACACACTTTTCATATTTGTTCTTCTTTTCACTTGCACATATAAAAAAACAACAAAATGCACTACCAAAAGAACGCACTGTAAAAAAAAGTAAAAAAAATACACGGCAGCGACCCGGCTTTTGATTTGAGGGTGATCCACGACTTGGCCCCCACTTCATAAACACTTTTCACTGCACGGGATCGCTGATTTTCCGATTTTCCGTCGGTTTTTCCGCGCATTTGCATTTTTTTCGCAGCCGCGTTCTTTTTTTTCCTTTCGTTCTGTTAGGCGCGTTGGATGCAAATGATTTCCAATGGCCAGCGGGAGAGGCCGCTCACGACATTGGAAAGTGCCAATTTCGGCTTCTACTTCCAAAATACTTCCAGCTTCTAGCTGGGACCTGGAAACACGTTTGGCAAATAAAACGTTAAAAATATAATAACTAAGCTAAAAATACATTAACTTCAATTCGGAAAACTGTTTTGTGTTAGTTTTTATAAGGATTATTAGCCTTATATTATTATTATTTTATTAAACTACATACTGAATCTCAATTTATTTTAAAATTAATTTTTTTTTGCTATTTTTATTTACAATTTTATCCCTTGAACGACTTAAAAATTGAGATTTTTTTTATTCTACCAGATACGGCTAGATCGACTCGCCTGTTGATGCTGAGAATATTAATGATTTATAGGGTCTGACTAAAATCATAATACCCTGCAAGGGTTGAATAAAACAAAGCGTCGATTTTATCTTATTAGATTTATTTGTTATTTTCGTTTTTTTTTTTTTTGCTAATTTAAAAAATTAATAGTTAATACATACAACTACTTAGTGCTCTGTTTACGCGCTACATATTCTGGATTAGGTTTAGTTGATCTCTTTACTCGCTTACCTCTCTAGTTTAGCTGCATGGCCTGCGATCCGGGTTCCAACTTCCTTCTCGATTTGTGTGGGTTTTCTCTTGGGTGTGGGGGTCTCTCTTGGGGGCGTCACAGTACCCGGGAGGCTGGCTTACACACGCATAGCAGCAGCTATTGCACCTGACTCTATACTCTGCTCTAGCTTTTTACAATCTCTAACGCCGACGAAGGCAGTGGCCTCGTCGACATACATACATTTAAAACAAGTTAAAAAAATCCTCTTAATCATAACTATAGACAATCGATTCGCGCAGATATCTACTACTTCGCATCATCCTCCTCCTCCTCCTCCTCCTCCTCCTCCTTGTGCATTCTGTCCATCGCCTCCTCTAGGCCACCATCGTCTAGACAGTTCTGCGCCTAGCGACTGGTGGCGTTGTGACGCCGCCGCGTTCCTCATTTGGTCTTCATGACGATGATCGGCTCGAGTATTTTCAGCATGTCATTGTTCTCGGGCGCCCCGGTGCCATTGCCGCCGCCAGAGCCAGCTGCTCCCGTTGCCGACGCTGCCGTGGATGTCACTGCCGCTGCTGCTCCGGCTGCTGTGCCGGCATAGTCCTTAACCACTTGGAGCTTGTTGAATCCCGGATGGGGCTGCTGATGCTGACTGATGGTCACCAGGCGGTGCTGGTGGTGGTGGTGTTGCTGCTGCTGCTGCTGGTTCAACACAATCGCCTCGTGATGCGAGTGCTGTTGCTGCGCCAACTGTTGCAGCTCGTGTTGTTGCAGCTGCAACGGCGGCAGCTCATTCGAGCCATCGCCATCCTCCAGTTGGGAGTCCGTTTTGACCACGGTGACAAAAGCACCGCTGCCGCCGCCGCCGCCACCCACATCTCTGCCCGTGGCCGTGACCGGTTCGCTTTCGTACAACTGTTCCGTGCTCGTGTCCTCCTCGTCGTCGTCCTCCTCCTCCTCGGTTTTGGCCCGGAACTCGGCGCTGGTGGCACTGCTGCTCCGCGGCGTGTGGCTACGCATGCGTCGCATGCGCGCATACTCTGCCTGCTTGGATAGCCGCTCCTTGCGCTCCTCCGTGTTCTCGCTGGCACGGATTTGGGCCCGCTTCAGCCGCGCCCGCTCACTGAGCTTCTGCAGTCGCGTGGCTCGCTGCTCGGGCGTTTCATTGGCTCGCACCGCTCGCTGATGGGCGGCCATCTTATCCAGCCGCAGGCGCTTCTCCTCCTCCGTCTCGTATTTGTTCGCACCACTCCGTCGCGGCGTCACTGACGTCCGGCTATCGCCATCGGCCGTGGAATGTACATGTATCTGGCCGAGATCCTGCTGCTGCTGCTGCTGCGTTGGCTGGGAGAGGGGCCTGCCCCTCCGCGGGGTGCTTGTGGCCAGCTGTGGAACGGCCAGCATCTGATTCAGCTCCTGCTCTAAGAGACTGTTCACCTTTAGCTGCTCCTCGTGGGGCAACGGATGCTTGCGTGGCCTGCCCCTGCCCGGCGTTGTGGTCACAATATGTTGCGGTTGCTGTTGCTGCTGTGGCTGCTGTTGTTGTTGTTGCTGCTGCTGCTGCTGCTCCTGCTGTTGTCCCAGTCCGGCGGTCACTGTAAGTGTAGGATTTGTGGTCGTCGCCAGGATGTTGTACTGGCCACCGGTGGGACTGTTGCCGCCGCTGGCATTGGCAAAGTGGACCGGCGTGAAGGGCGGCGGCACCGCATTCGGTCCTATTCCGATCTGGAAGCCATTGTGGTACATCGGATAGTAGGTAGTGGTGGCTCCCGTTGCCGTTGTTCCGGCCGCCGTCGTCGTTGCCGTAGTGCTGCCGCCGCTGGCCGTGTTGCCCGCCGGAAAGGTGGCCAAGTAGGGGAATTGGTTGTACAGCGGCGTTGTTGTCGTGGTGGCCGCCTTTAGCAGCTTCTGATGATCGCCCGTGGTAACGATAACCTTGGTCTCGCTGTGGCCCAGACTAACAGACCCGCTGTTATCGTTGCCGCTGGATCCCGATCCCGGAGCATCGTTGTCCGACTGCAAAAGGGAAAAGGAAAGAGAGAGAGATTGAAGGGAAAGGTGATGGGTGAGTTTTGGAGCTGGGTATTTCAGGAAACTTCCACAGAAATCTCACAGAAAGTGGTTAACTACAATTCATGCTTACTTTTACCTCATATTTGGGAGTTTAATGCACTTTAAATAGCATTTTTTTAATGTCAAACTCTTGCTTGTTGTCAACTCTTGATCTTCAGATTCTTCTTTTCTGCCCGAAACCTATCGCTTGCTATCTTGCTATCTTTTGATACAAATATTTCCGAGATAAGTTCAGTCTGTGGTCAATAGGGTGATTCTGTGACGAAAGGGTTTCCTTACTACCGCTGACAAAACATCGATCTTAATCGATATAAAATCGATTATTTATGTACAAAACTTAAACAACTTTCAACTATTTTTGTTAAATTTTAAAAAGATAAGATATAGATTGAACACTCACAACACACATAATCTAATAACATTCTTTTGGTTTTTCAAACCGAATAAAATAAAGTTTTTTTTTGTTTCTTAATTCTCTTTTTTTTAACTTTCATTTTGTTGATTTTTACAAGGCTACATTTATCTACTCTCTAGAAACTAGTGAGTTAAATTACTGTTATTAACAAAAAACAACAAGGGATAAACAAGAATCTGGGAAGGAGAATTCTTCTCCGCTTGAGAAACAATCAACGAAATGGAGAAGGCTGAGCAGGCACTCTTTCTTCGCTTCCTTATATGTATATGTATTCTTCCTGTTTCAATTATCAATCCAGCAGTTGAATTCGCCAACTGCAAGGAATAATATTTGAATGTTCTTTTCATTGAGTTGGTTTTTCGAAAATTTCATAGTTTACCAGAGAAAGAGAAGAGAGAGAGAGAGAGAGCTTAACTGGCGCTTCCAGAGCTACTTTTTCCTACTTTTCATTGGCTCTCTGCAACTGGAGAATCAGAGAGAAGAATCATATTACGGGGTTGCCTCTCAACAAGGATTTATATCGAAGGGAAAGCTGCGATATGAAATATCGCTTAACATTCTATCGAAAATATCTACAACTCTTACGTATCACAAAGAATCGCATCAATATTATCGATAATGTTATCAAATACACAAATATTTGTTCGATATATAAACAGATTGAGTTATCGCAAAGCAATGTTCTTATTGTTTAAACTACATAAAGACGGTTATCTATATAGCATTATAGTCCACACGGGGAACAAGGAATCACAGTGAGCTGGTTATCTTGGCGACAAAACCCTGAAAGGCTATTTTCCTAAGAGCTCATCCCCGATTTCAGATAGTTACCGCTGTCCGGGCATTAATTATTATGGTTATGTGATGTGGGGTTAGCCCCATCCCCCACCTAAAGGAGTCTCTGTGCTAGTCCGTATTCCGGTGTTGCTGCATACGCACCTGAAGTTCCTGCTTCTTGGCGGAATATTTGTGCGGATAGAGCTCCAACTGACCGCCGGCTCCTGTGGTGGCGATGCTGAAATGCGGCACATGCGCCTGCAGCAGCTTGGTGGCCGTGCCGCTTCCCTTGCCGGCGCCGCCATCATCGCCATAAATTTGCTGGACAAAAATACTGCCCGGCTCGGTGCCCTCGAGCAAAGCGGCTGTCACCTGTTGCTGCTGGCCGGCGGCGATGGTGTATCGCTGCTGTTGCTGCTGCAACTGTTGCTGGCTTATCTGATTCTGCTGCTGCTGCGGAGTAAGGGGCTCCTGCTTGAGCTGCATGGGACCGCGCAGTGAACCGGGTGTAAGGAACATGCCCTGGCCCATGTACTCCACTCCAGCAAGGGCCTGATGCTGCTGGTAGGCGGCCGCAGTGACCAGATGCTGCTGCTGTTGATCCTCGGCCGTGGGCTGGGGCGTGCCAGCTCCTCCTCCATTGTCCGATGTCGACGCCTGGTTTAGATTGATAGTGTGTTCGTTAGTACAATTGGCTGCCGCCGCTGCGGCTGCCGCTGCTGCAACAGCCAGCACCTGCTGCTGCTGCTGATGCTGCTGCTGCTGGTGGTGCTGATGGTGCTGATGCAGCTCCGTTGACGAGGAGGAGGACGACGTCGGCGTTGTGATTAGCACCGACGACGATCCACCGCCGCCGCCGCCACTGTGCACCACATGCTTCAGTACCTTCTTCTTTTCTCTGACCTTTTTGGCGTAGTCGTTCAGCTTTCTCAGTCTTTCCTTCCGCTCCTCCGGCGACTCATTGGCGATGCGCTGTCGCGCCCTGGCCGCCATCTCGGCCAGTCGCAGCTTACGCTGATCGGACGTCTCGCTGGCCCGATACATGCGCATCCTTTCGGCCAGCTTGGCCAGACGCTTGGCCCGCTGATCGGGCGACTCCATGGCCCGGCGCAGGCGCTGCCTGGCCGCATTCCGCACCAGCCGCATGGCTCGCTCAATCTCTGACTCGTTCTGTCGCCGCTGCCTATTGGCCTCGGCGTTGCGTAGCAATCGCTTCCGGTACTCCTCTTCGCTTTCGCGCTGTCGCCGCTCGCGCATCCTTTCAGCATTTCTGGCCAGGCGGCGCTGGCGTGCCTCGGGGCTCTCGTTCCAGCGCTGCTGGTGGGTGGTGGAGGTGCCGGTAATGGAAGCTGAGCTGGCGCTAACGCTGCTCGGTGGTCCCAACGGTGTGGCGGTCGGTGTCTGTTGCACTTGAACTTGCTGCACCTGCTGCTGCTGCTGCTGTTGTTGTTGTTGTTGTTGCTGTTGCTTTAGACTGGAGTGGGTGCCGTAGCCGGCGGGTAGGGTGAGCTGCAGCTGTTGATGCTGGAACTGCAGCTGATCCTGCTGCTGCTGGAGATGATGCTGCTGCTGTTGAAACTGATGATGTTGCACGTGCTGTTGCTGCTGCTGCTGTTGTTGCTGTTGCTGGAGCTGCAACTGTTGCTGGTGATGGGTGGAGAGGGGTACCAACAACGCTGAGGGATGCTCGATGAGGAGGCGTGTATTGGGTCCATTGATGGCCAGCACATGGGTCGCGTACTGCTGCTGCTGCTGCTGTTGGTGGTGGTCAAGTGTGGGCTCTATTTTTATCCCATTGGGATCTGGTTCCATTATTCGTAAAAGCCTGAACAACAATCGAAATTGTCGTCTGCGGGTTCAGGTCAACAGGGTTCTCTAGCTTGTTCTTGTTCCGTTTCGCTTGCCTGTTCTGGCTCCTCGTCTCTTGCCTGCTCTGGTGCCTTTTCCCTTGATTCTTCTTGTTCCCTTTCTCTTGCTTGTTCTTGTTCTTGCCGCCGCTTCGCTGATCGCCACAGTCGCTTCGATGGCATCTAATGGCCGAAACGGATCTGTCCGCTGCCCGCGCTCCTCTTCGCTCTTTCTGTTTGTTTTGTTTTGCGGCCGTTTCCGAATTGGCGGCGGCGCCTGGTAGTTATATAAAGAAATATGTGTGTGCTGGCTGGCTGCGCCGCGCTCTCTCCACCGCTTGCGCCGTCTCTCTCCCAGTTCGCTCGCTCGCTTGCTGGTTCCGCGAGGTCTCTTTTAGAATCTCCCTGGGCTCTCTTTTGCGCCGATCGGTTTTCGCTTTTGCTTGTGGCGGAACTGACTCCCTCCCGGATCCTTCTCCTGCTCGTTGTTTGTTTTCTCCAATTCCTTTTTCCTGCCTTCCGCAGCTTTGCAAGGCGCTCTTCTTCTTGTTCGATAGTAAGCGACAATTGGCGCCGCTGCTGCTGCGCTGCCAGTGCTTCCAATCGATTTTTCACATGATTATATACACACACATGCACGCCATCGGGCTAAGCAGCTCACACACATACACGCACACCTGCACACCGCCAACGCATACAATCGCAAAGCTTAAGTGTGTGCGTGGTTTTTTCCGCTCCTATTTTTGCCGTTCGAAGATCTTTGTTGTTTTTTTTTTTTTTGTTTTTCTTTCGCCAAAATTTGCATTCATTTATGGCCCCCAATCATTTGGTGGCGCCGCTTCAAGCCGTGCTCCTGATCGGGGAGCGCAAGGTGAAGAAGACGTTGGCTGCCGGGGACTGGGGATGCGGCATCGCCTCACATATGAATCCGCCACACATCAGCGGCCGTCGCGCTTGTTTTGGTTACCAGCGCCATTAAATACGTCCATGTGTGTCCAACGAGTTAGGTGGGAGGCAAAAACGCGCTAAATTTCCGGCAATAGGCGCGCAGGCAAATATTGCGCCGTCAACAAACACACATCAAAAAATAACCACAAAGTGTGTATGTATTAGGGTTGTTGATAATATATCAAAATAAATTTATCGATATTTTGAATGAAAATTATATATTTATATCGTGATATTTTGTTTGCCCGAATATCGATACCGCAATATTTTTATTTCATATTTTTCGATTTACTTATCTAGCTTCTGAAGTCTTTAGAGCCTGTATATTGAAAATGATTTTTAAGTGTGTCCGAAAATATACATATAAATATTTACAATATAATAATATATATGTAAGTATTTGGTGTAATGAGAAACTTATTGTCACATTTTTATTCAACAAAAAATATCATATATATCGATATTTTTAAGTGATATTTTTAATTTTATACATTTTTTATTTGATAAAAAATAACATCGATATAATTTTACATGTTGGAAACTAAGCATTGATACATCGATAGTGCCATTGATGTTTCTGCCGCCCCTAACATAACCTTTTTCGAAAAGTTTATAAAAGTTTTTAAGCTGGTCCTTGCTAATTTCTCACGAAAGCTAAATTTGTTTTTAATTACTTCATGTCAGAATGATAAGGTTTTGATGAACTCATTATTTTCATTATGTTTTTGCTCAGAGCTAAGGTTTCATCAAAGTTATTCACCATCGAACAGTTACTTATCTGTTTTCCCAATCCTGCAACCTTTTATTATAACAAATTATAATTGTTTTGGTGGTCACACTGATTGGGTGAAAATTGGAGCTGGACAAAAATCTATATCGCGATTCGATATTTCGGAGGTTATTTAAATTAAAATTTTATTTTATTACAACCGTTATATATTCGCGTGTATTTTGTCCATATATTTCCCCATTCCGAGCCCATCAATTTGTCACTGTAACAATATTTCTTTCTTACTCTTGGAAGCAAAAAGAAAGCATATGTTGGAGAGTAGTGTCAATCGATATTGCATCTTACGATAGTACGGTCAATGATTTTGCAACTCTGTGCTCGGCCCATCTCTAGTTGAAATCATATGACTCCCAATCGATACAGAAAGAAAAAAAGTTGAATTTTCACTGTCGTTTCGCTTTGAACTCCACGCCTTTCGCCACACAATTCGCGCAACTCGAGGAGCGAGTGCAGCAGCAAAAAAGCGACAAGTAACCGCAACAAAAAGCAGGCACTTTGTCACTCGCCGTCTTCGTTTTTTTTTTTCTCTCCACCCTCTCTGTGCGTTTGTGTGAGTGTCCGTGAGTCAAGATGAACAGCTCGGGATTCATGTTCAACATTGATAATGGCTATCTGGAGGGTCTGTGCCGCGGCTTCAAGTGTGGCATCCTGAAGCAGGCAGATTACCTGAATTTGGTGCAATGCGAGACCTTGGAGGGTGAGTATCGTTCCTCTGCCCCATTTGCCGAAGGGGGAGGGCTGTTTCTCCTACTCTACACATTTTCCCACACGCACACGCCCGCACGGTCACATGACCAGGCCGATAACAGCAGCGTGCGTGTGTGTATATGCACTGCTGTTATGTCTGCGTATGTGTGTGTAAGCTTGTCTTGTGATTTGTTGACGTTTTTTCGCAGTTTTTTAAATGAGAATTTTCGGAAAAACGTTTATAAAGATGACAATACCAGCCATTGGCTTGAAACATAAATATTATGAGGATAACAAAGAGCAGGTGGATCGATTTTCCACCTGTATTTTGGAAAGTACAAAATAGGAATTTTAATAGGTTGTCTGCGATACAAAAACCCTTTTATAAAGCTTATCTTTGGTCGAATTTGAGATATTTCAATAAGATTTAACATATTTTTTGAGTCTCATTGTATTTGTTTCAGTAAAAACTGTTTAATGAATTCTTTTTTTTCAAAACACCTTAAAATAAATGCATTATTGAACCACCCCCCCCATTCCTTTGCAGATCTCAAGCTGCACCTGCAGGGCACGGACTATGGCAGCTTCTTGGCCAACGAACCCTCGCCGCTGTCCGTTTCCGTCATCGACGACAAGCTGCGCGAGAAGCTGGTTATTGAGTTCCAGCACATGCGCAACCATGCCGTCGAGCCGCTGTCCAATTTCCTGGACTTCATTACCTACGGCTATATGATCGATAACATCATTCTGCTGATCACTGGCACGCTGCACCAGCGTCCCATATCGGAGCTGATACCCAAATGCCATCCCCTGGGCAGCTTCGAGCAGATGGAGGCCATCCATGTGGCCTCTACGCCCGCGGAGCTGTACAACGCGGTGCTTGTGGACACACCGCTGGCTCCCTTCTTCGTCGACTGCATTTCGGAGCAGGATCTGGACGAGATGAACATTGAGATCATCCGTAACACGCTGTACAAGGCGTATCTGGAGGCGTTCTATAACTTCTGCAAGAACATGGGCGGCGCCACCGCCGATGTTATGTGCGAGATCTTGGCTGTGAGTTGTATTTTCTCTCATATTGCTTTCTTTTCCCCAGTTTCCTCTTATTAACGTGTCCAATTTTCCCCGTTTCCTTTTTAGTTCGAGGCCGATCGTCGTGCTATCATCATCACCATCAACTCCTTTGGCACGGAGCTGTCTAAGGATGACCGTGCCAAGCTGTATCCCAACTGCGGCAAGATGTACCCCGATGGCCTGGCCGCCCTCGCTCGTGCCGATGACTACGAGCAGGTTAAGACCGTTGCCGAGTATTATGCCGAGTATGCTGCCTTGTTCGATGGCTCTGGCAACAATCCCGGAGACAAGACCCTCGAGGACAAGTTCTTTGAGCACGAAGTGAAGCTGAACGTGTACGCCTTTTTGCAGCAGTTCCACTTTGGCGTCTTCTATGCGTACCTTAAGCTCAAGGAGCAGGAGTGCCGCAACATTGTCTGGATCGCCGAGTGCGTCGCCCAGAAGCATCGCGCCAAAATCGACAACTACATACCCATCTTCTAAGTGCAGTGGCTCCGAAATAATTATTATACGAGTTTTTTTTCTCCTGCCTTTCGAGATGTTGTTTTTTTTTTTGTCTATTCGTTCGTCCCCCCCTCCCGTACCCTTGTTATGCAATTGTTTAATGTATATTATATATTATGATACGCTGTATGTGGTTTTGTTACGAGTATTATTATTATTTTGTCAAGTGTTCAAAGTGTCCTCCGTTTTCTCCGCCACTCTCTCCCCGATTGGCCTAACTATATATATATATATGTATTCGGGAGATATCTATCGTGTTTGTGTGTACATATGTATAATTATAAATGATCGAAAGGAACGAAAGCAGTTCACATTGATTGTAGAGAAGAAAGGAAAGCATCAGCGCCCATATGTTAACTACTATATAGAACAAATGCATACCTATACCGCAACAAACAACATAAGAAACAAAAAACCACATATGTGAATGATAAATCAATTATTAAAACATGTTTTCAAACATTCCCTTAAACTAGGCATTTTTATTAATAACTTATTTACTCCCAATGGGTCAGGGAAGTGAACTAGGGAAGTATATCAAAATATCGCGATCAATATTGTTGGGCACACATCATAAAGTCACATTTATCGTATTTTTTAATATCAAACAAAAATTTTTTCAAAAAAATTCAAGGGGTTACATCGTAAAAATGTTTAAAAATATTTTCAAAAAATTAGAAATTGAGTTTTGGATGCAGAAATGTTCTCCTATAAAATTCAAGAAGAAAAAGCGAAACCAGACTGAAATCGGTTGAGTTTAAGTCAAGTTATGAACAAAAACCCTAAAGGTGTTCTCGATTTTTAAGCCCACAAAAAAAGTAAGGGGTTGCATCGTAAAATTTTTTTTTTAATTTTTCAAAAAATTAGAAATTGAGTTTTGAATACAGAAATGTTCTCCTATAAAAACCAAAAAGAAAAAACGAAACCAGACAAAAATCGGTTGAGTTTAAGTCAAGTTATGAACAAAAAACCGTAAAGGTGTTCTCGATTTTTAAGCCCACAAAAAAAGCAAGGGGTTATATCGTAAAAATTTTTAAAAATTAAAAAAAAAAAAATTGAAATCGAGTTTTGAATGCAGAAATGTTCTCCTATAAAATCCAAGAAGAAAAAGCGAAACCAGACTGAAATCGGTTGAGTTTAAGCCAAGTTATGAACAAAAAACCCTAAAGGTGTTCTCGATTTTTAAGCCCACAAAAAAAGTAAGGGGTTACATCGTAAAATTTTTTTTTTTAATTTTTCAAAAAATTAGAAATTGAGTTTTGAATACAGAAATGTTCTCCTATAAAAACCAAAAAGAAAAAACGAAACCAGACAAAAATCGGTTGAGTTTAAGTCAAGTTATGAACAAAAAACCCTAAAGGCGTTCTCGATTTTTAAGCCCACAAAAAAAGCAAGGGGTTACATCGTAAAAATTTTTAAAAATTAAAAAAAAAAAAATTGAAATCGAGTTTTGAAT
>VNJV01014915.1:0-44811 GCA_008042635.1 Drosophila nikananu | reverse complement strand
TATTGGTTTGCACATTTCAAACGAGCCGTAATGTGCCGCTGCAATAGCTTGGGCTTAGGTACCATGGAAAGACCCCAAAATGTTTAATTTCTACTAGAATGAATGCCAACATGTATGTAGATCTTCTGGACAACGAACTGATTGAATTTGATGATGATGTCTGGAGCTATTAAAAGGATAACGCTTCAATTCACACGGCACAGGCCACCAACAACTTTTTTAAAGATAGAAAAATGCCTGTTTTAAAATTGCCAGCTTTGAGTCCCGACCTTAATTCTATTGAGAATCTATGGGGGATCCTCTCTACTCGCGTTTTTAAAAACGGCAGACAGTTTGAGACAGTTCGTCACCTAAAATCAGCCATAGACCGAGAATGGGCTAATATTGACATTAGCAACACTACAATCTTTAGGTATTTCAATGCCAAAACGTCTTAATTTAGTTTTAGAAAATAAGGGTAAAGGTATTAACTATTAATAAATTATAAAAACTTTTTTTCACTTATTCCATTCATTTAAATTAAGAGAGAAACCAAAATGAACATATAATTATTTACTATGAAGATAAAATAAAATGTAGTTTTTTAGTTATAAGTAAAGTTTAAATTCGTTAATTTTTTGTTTTTTATATCTTAAGTTGTAATAAGAATAAACGTTCATACCCTAAAAAATTTAAAAAAAATGGGTATCCCTGTTATTAAAAAAAAACATGATGCACATATAATTATTTGTATGAGGTACTCTCGAGAAAGGGTTAACACGGTTTTGGTAATAAGAGAGAGAAGAGTTTGGGGTCTTAAAGTAATATTAGAGGGAATTGTGTTTATTTAGGGATCTACAAGGTATTTATGCGGATTTTTTCTATGAGAATAATAATATTTGTTTATTATTTTTAAGTATAAATTAAGTTCAGTTTCAATAAAGAAGCTCTGTAATATGAAATGGTTATTTTTCTTTCTTTAACTTAATTAAGAGTATTAAAAGTATAATATCCTTTTAAGAATATTAAAATAGAGTGTATTTTCCTCCCAATTCTCCTCGTTTTCGGTATAAAGTCCTTGATTTTCTTGTTTGTTGATGCTGGCAATGCTGTGCGGTGTGTGTTTTGGGGTCGACCAACGTTGCCAACGCTGCTAGTGATGCTGATGATGAGTTTGCCGGCGAGTCGATCTAATTTCTCATGGCGGAATCATCGATTCATCGTTTTGTGCTGCGCTGTAAATCAACGGGACAAAGACCCAATCCGAACCGGCTCCAATCAATCCCACATCCAGTCGACTCTCCTGCCACCCACTGTCCAAATCTAAGCGCTTCAAATATATTTCCCCCCCGCATTGGGAGCAGGAGCGCGGCATAATTGCCGTTTTGTTCGGGAGATACGGTTGGCAAAAGAGTGCTGGAAAATGGGTGGAAATGGGTGGGGGGACATGGGGAAAATGCGGATTGGGGGCCGCAAATACAAATTGCACGTTTCAACCCGAGTTGCATGTGTGAGTGAGTGTTTGGGTCAAATCAAAAAATCACAACAAAATTACTTGCCTGTCATGAAATTTGCCTCGATTTTGTTTCTCCTCTGCTTTTGCTCTTGCTGTTATTTTTATTTCTTGTGTTCTTTTTTTTTTTATTTTTATTTTTTTTGCGGATGCAAAACGTTTTGCTATTTTATTTCGTCTTCGGAGCAGAAGCGGCAGCCAAAGAGTGTAAAGTGTTGCAGTGCTTTTGAGGTTGTTTTTCCAAACTTTTCTCCGTTCTTTTTTTTTTGTATGTATAATTTGAATTTACAGTCAGTGGGCCGCCTTCCGCTATGCCAAATCATTTGTAGGACACTGGGTTCTTTTGTTTGTTATAAAATAAATGGTATTAATAAAAAATAAAAATGTATTTCTTATTGTTAACCCAGGATTGGGTTATTTATTTATTTAAATGGGGATTTGGTAAATAAACAAAGTTTGTTGAAATTATTTCTTTAAGATGTTTAGCAGTTGGATTAAGGAAACTAAATAAAGAAATATATTATAATATATTTTATTAATTCGATACTATTTTACAAGCATTTTGAATCGATTTACCAAACAAATTTTTTTTAAAGACAAGCACAGGGATTTTTCTTGATTTTCTTGTGAATATTTGTATTAGAAATAAAATAATTATACATATTACAAATAACAAATGATAGAAATGTTACGAAAAATATTTAGAAGGACTGATTAATTTTGTATATTTATAAATCTTGAAAGATTGTTTAAATGTCTCTAGTTAGAACATTTTCTAAAGAATACTAATTTATAAAAAATACACTCATAATATAGTTAATTTTATATAATTTCCCTCTTTAATATCCTTATAATTTCCTTAAATATCGAATCAAAATTCCCCTAATCTGGTCCCACTGTACTCCATTTCCAATCAACGTGACGTATGAGTGTTTGGTTGTTTGTCAGCTCCGAGTTTTCTGTGTGTCCAACTTGGGTTTGGGTTTGCCATTCGGGTGGGGGATTGGATTGGATTGGAACCCAGAACGGGGGGCAGCAGCAAACGTTGGCCCAATCGCTTGGCTGGATGCCTGGTCGGTTGGTCCCGGGTGGAATATGCAATTATGTATTTTTAAGTTCATGTTTTTACATTTGCCTGTGTCTCGCTCCCCGGCATTTGCGCCCAATTGCTGTAAATATAAAATTGCAGCAATTTTCTATGACTCGCCTCGATTTGGAGTCGACGACGCGAACTCCATTTTGTCCGGGGGAATGGGAACGGGGAGACGGACCAGGGGGGACACACACAGCTCTGGCAGCCCTGGTGGCTTGGGTCTGAATTGCCTCCGCTCCTCCTGCGGTCTAACAACCGCCCCGTGGGTGGTAGCGGGCACAGTTATTATGAATTGCTGCAGCAAATTGCCAACAACCGGCAACAGCAATTGCACTGGGAAACGAGTTTAGAATAGGAAATAAACAAATGCATTTATTTATTTATTTTTTTATAATTTACTATTAAATAATTTACTATTAAATATTTAAGGTAGTTTTAAAAGTATTTTGTGTCTAGGAATATTTTGAAGACAATAAGAATCAATAAATTGCAGATTAAAAAAGAAAAGATCAAATAAACACTTGGGAATTATAAGAAAAATGACCGGCAACAGCAATAGGAAAAACACTCTACGATAGGAAATATATTTCTTTAACATGTTTTCTATTTTAAAATATTTTAGTATTTTATTTTGAAGCTAGTTTTAAAAGTTTTTGAAGTATAAGAATGTTTATAAGCAATAGAAACCACTGAATCTCATATTTCCTAAGATATATCAAATAAATACTTGCGAATTATAAGAAAGAAAGCTTTCTGAATACTGAAATTAATCCTATTTAATTTATTTATGTTTTGAAAAATCAATACTGAATATAACTTGAGAGAAACCGACATACATATACTTAACTCTTGAGAAAACTATTAAAAAATCTTAAAACTTTCTTTGTTAGTTAACATTTCAGAATTTTCTCCGAGTGTATGTATGTACCAACTAGCAGTCAGCAAACGGCCAAAATGGTGACTGACTGAGGGGGGATCTCAAGCGATTATCGGCAATCGTGCGGCATTATGGAAGATGCCTGTCTAGCCGAAGAAGTCAAGGGGAGGGGACTTGATGTGGCGGGTTTCGCGGGGAATCCCTTGCAACGGCCAAAATGCCGGCAGCTTAATTGACTCCGGCCCGTGCACACCTCTTAATTGATGCGAACCGAGGCTGGAAAATAACCGCAACATCAACAGTTAGCCGAAAATTCATTGAATTGGCCCGAAACACTGCGAAACATTTGTCTGCCATTGCAGAGATACAGTGAAACATACAATTGGAGTTGCAGTGCTACAAATAAATGATAAAAGTTTTTATAAAATAAGGAAAGTTTCTTAGAGGGTTAAGAGTTTAAGGAAGAGTTAAAGATTTGTATGAATTTCATATGAGAATTATAAACTGTACAATAAAATATTTCAAGACTTTTCAAGTCACTTAATAGGATAGTCATTTAGGTTTCAGTTCTAGATCTTTTGAAAAGGGAAATAAAAACTCTAAATAATAGAAAAATAATAAGTAAATATAATTTCTTCTTCTTTTTTATTATAATTTATGGCTTTCATTATTTACTTACTATATTTTTTACAGCGTATTTTCCGGCTAGCCGAGCCCAGCCTCTTGTCAACCGCTGGCGACCGTCGCAGGTGCGAGTCTCTCTATTGGAGCCTCAGGTGAGAGCTGGGCGGCGAGGGGTGCTTTTCGGGTGTCAACTACAAAATAACAACAAAATGTTTCGCGCTCTTATGAGTCTCGTTTCGGTTTCGGCCGCTTTGAGAAACGTGATTGGAGTTTGTTTGTTTTTCCGCAGCTCTGTTGGCCATTGTGAGGCAGTGCAGCCCCAGGGACTAGGTTTTACTGTAAGATTAATGTTTTCAATATATTTTAAACTAATTAAGAAAGGTTACTAATAAGAGAAATATCACTAAGATGAAGAGGAACTAATAATATAATTAGAAAGTGGATTTAAAAATCAAGCAAAAAGCTTTAGCAAAGTTTTTCTGAGTAGAAAAATATAGGAAAAGTATTATTTTCTTGTTTAATTTCCTTTCTTGGGTTAAATTCTCAGAAAAGCATATTTATTGATTGCCCAACTCCATTAACAATGCACCAAAACGATGCCAAGTATCTTTGCTGGACCCTCGAAATGCTCAGATTTAGTGCAAAAAAATGAGATGCATTAGCCGCCCGAAAAATAAATAAAATCTATTCTAGGAAAAAGGCATTGCATTTGCATTAGCACTCGTCAAGTGGACTCTGTTTTTCATGCAAATGGCCAGATCGAATAGAATTTAATTCAGAAATTTTCCACTTCTGCTTTTCATTCACAAATTGCAAAATCCTCCTCGCCTGCCCGGCATCCAGCTAATGCATACATAACGTATGTAAACTCCGCGATATAACAAAAGCCTTCAGCTTTAACCTAATGGCACTTGCTGTATCCGAAACTCGCAAACTCGAATCGAAAATCGCTGTCAAAAACCTCCAGCCCAAGACGCATTCCAAGCCAAATATACAATTTAAATTGCACTCTGTCGCTCTGTCGAATATCTATGTCCGATTTAGACGTTCCTGTGCGTTCAATGTGCATCGATTTTTATTGCCCCAGTGCGAAATTCTTGTTTGTTTTCATTATGGCAGCTGCAGCAGTTCGGGCTTTTCATCGAATTCGCTTCATTATCGTTTGGAAATAGTTTTCAATTGGCATTAAACGATTTGGTAAATATTGTGGGGCACAACATTGTCGGGAATTTGGTATATATTTAACATGAATTATATGGCCAGTTCCCTTAATAATTTAGATTCAGGCACATGCCAGTTCTACAGAATGTAATTAGTATAAGAAAACCCGCAACCATATAGGGTAAATCGAAGTAGACTCATTGGTTCAAGTGACTTCTGTTTAAGGCCTTAAAATAATGCAAATTGCATTGGTTAGTTGTCAGCTTTGATTTGGAAATATTATATAGCAATTAAACTTAATAAAAATATATAAGTTTCTATCTAAAATATCTCTAATCAAACTGTACTATTATTTCAGGTATCTCAAACTTTAATCGCTGCGCAAATTTGTTTCCCATTTTATCTAACAAGCCAACTTGGCCCAGTCGCTTAGTCTTGGCTTCCATATCCGCCACCGAATGGGGCAGACTGAACAAACCGAAATCGTTTGAATATGGAAATCAGTGCATATCGATGGAGCTTTGGAGGGAACAACAACTGGCACTGCCTCCTACGGAGCGACTCCCACTTCGATTTGCCCAAGTCCAAGTCAGGATCTATCTTCGGATTCAATGCCCAGTGTCCGCTGAGTTTTTTCCAATGTTTTACGTTTGTCCAAACTTTTTTTTTGTGTTTTGTATTTTTTGTTGTGTTGCGCTGGGCTTTTGTGAACTTTCCTGCATTTGTATTTGGCCAAATGAATTGCACTTTGTCCACCTTTTGCTTCGCTGCTTTCCCGCTGGATTGAGTCAGTTTGAGTTCATTGGAGGAACACCCCCGAGATACACTTGGGTTTGGAGTTACACTGGGAAAGTGTGTAGGAAGAACAGGAGTAGTAAGTAAAAGAAGTGAAGGTTTTAAAGTCGAACATAATCTAACTCCAGAAAGATCCTTAAGAAATACATTTTAGTTTAAGGCCTAAAGCTGTGGTAGTTGGGAAATATATGGAGAAATTTATAAGGAAATTAATAAGAAAAATAGCTTAAATTTGTTGTAATAATTCATAAAAAATAACTATGTTATAGAGTTCGCTTTGAGAAACTGACAAACTCAAAAGTCAGTGCTTTGGTTGCTTCTTAAATGAAATAACTTACATTTTACTTTAAATATTATATTTCCATTGTGGTAAAACACATGTTTTTTTGTTACAAATTTTCCTACAAATCCATGTTCCTTAATTTTAAATTAGTTCCCTGCATTTTCTCGCACTGCACTGATGCATATTGACTTTGATACGGCGATAGTGTAGCCGGGGGTCTAGCTGAGACGGCCGACGCCAGGGCCGATAACAAATCGCAGATACATAATTAAATTACAGCGTTTTAATTTCTGTAATTAGTCACGACTTCCACCCGAAACAGGGCTTTCGGGCAGCAGAAAACGGCGCCAGGAGGCGGCTAGGAGAGGCAGCTCCAAAACCAACTCCAACTCCAACTCCAACTCCTGCAACTGGAAACTGGCTGCTCCCCCGCTTCCATCCATCCATTCCAACGATCATCAAAGTGATCTAGTTTACGGCCAGCGTGGGCCATAAATATATTTTGAAGGGGGGCATTGGAAAGCGAATAAAAAATATATGCAAAATATTTGGACATTGCGTGTCGCTACCTATGAGCGGACTTTGCGCGTGCGCATTCACATATAAATTAAACAAACGTCGCGCATTTCACACACACGCTACCAGCAGCAGCAACAGCAACAGCAGCTAGCAGCTGAAGTTGGCATAAATAAAAATAAATAATTGAAAAAGTAAAATGCGAATACAGTTGGCCACGTCGTGTAGACTCATTTAGACTCATTTGAATACCAAAATGCGGACACGAAGCGCCGCCGTCCGCAGCCCCAACATCAGCCTCAAAGTACAACTTGCGGACAGCGCCGACGACATTTTCTAGGCTCACTTATTTACGACTCTATTCCCGTCCCGGCCCCGAAGTGCATCCATCTTCAGTCTGCTGGGTTTCTTTTTTTTTATGATCCCAACTGGACGCAGTTCCTGGTGCAGGCGACCAGCTGCCACCAGTTGGCCACCAAGAAGATCCGGCTGCAGGTGGTCGCCAAGGCATTTGCATTGGCCTCTAATTTGGTCTCAATTCTGCAGCGATGTTCCTCAATTAGGAGCCAGGAGGCGGCTCTGGCAGGAGAATCAGTGCAGACTTAAAGAATTAAGCTCGTTGTTGTATAATTTTCAAGTCGGGTGAGGTAATCTTATTTAATTTATATTTAATTTCAAAGGAACATATTATATAAAGTACTATTTAAATGTCAGGAAGTTCGGGGAAGTTGTATAAAATTAATTATGGCAGATTTTAAATGTAACGAAAGGTGTGTAAAAAATGTTGTATGGGTAATTAATATGTAATATATAATTTATAGGATATTGAAAGATGTATTAAGTACAGAAAATTTTATATATAATTAGAAATACATGTGCTAATACATAAAATTTAATTAAACATTTAATATTCCATTTAAATGTAATAATTGTAGCTTTAATAACCCAAAAATCTTCCCATTTCAGCTCTATCCAGAGGGTCCTGTCATTCTTATTTCTGATAAATAGAAATACGAACTGAAACAGTCACGTGGAAAAGTATTTTCTTTCATCTTTCGCCAGAGCTCACTAGAACCGCCAGCTCAGTATATTTGTGTATAAGTTCTTAAAGTTTACAACAAAAAATAAAGGAAAAAGTAAACGCATTGCTAACTCAGCGCAAACTGGCATCAGGATATGAAGAAAGTGCAGCTTATACATTTTTATATACACACAAATGTTGGCACATATGCTTGCAGTTTGTGTGAGGTACAGTGCGGTTTCAATGTATAAAGTTAAAAAATATAATGGAAAATTTTCATTCACTTTGTTTATAAATTCAAAGGGTTTGCCTAAGCAATTAAACAATCAATGAAAAGGTATTTTAAATGCAAAAAGCCCCTGTAACAAAAGTGAACTTTTATAGAATATATTTTTTTCTAGGTTGCCTCAACTATAAATATTTATATAGTACTCACGTGTACTGTATTATTGCCACCAACTAAATATATGTATTTCTAAGTACATATGCGTGAAAGTACATGGCCCTCGGTCGTGGCACATGCTCGTAAAGGTCAAAAGTTTTCGGTTGCAGTTGAAACTTTTACATGCAGCTCTCTCTCTCTCTCTCTCTCTCTCTCTCTGTCCTTCTTTATCAAGCGTGTTGGGCTAGAAGTTGCACAAGGAGCAGCGGACTGTGAGGGGTCCTGGCTGCCTAAGTGCGCCATATCCTTTGGCGCTGCCCACGCCCGCCCGCCCATTCAAAAAGGTAGTTTTCATATTTTTGGCGATAAGCAGTTGCCTTGGTGTGTGTCTGTGTGGTGGCGGCCATGGCGTGCACTTAGAAGGTGGACCTAAGGACCACCGCCCACCCAAGTGTCGGCCATTAGCCCAAGGACCAAACCTGGAAAAATCCAGGAAGGGAGGAAGAATCCGGGAGGGCGAATTTCCCGCAGCAAATGGCAAAGCATAAATTTATGTAAAAAGATCTGTGATTTATCACCGAAGCGAGGGTAAAAGCAAAACTTTTATTTCCACCCACCCATCAGCCTGTTTCCCGGTGGCCAGGTTTAATTTATGGAATTTTAGTTTTAACGCCAACTTTTGGCTCGCCATTCGTGTTCCTCTTTGTTGGTTTCATTGTTTGCCAGCCGTGCGTGTACACAGGGAGAAAATTACAGCTAAATTGGAGTGCTTTTATGACAAAAATTAGGATTACATGTAAGAAATACTAAAAATTGATTTTAAAAGGACTTTAAAAGTTTTGCAAATTAAAAGAAAGAGCATTGCAATATGCTTAAATTTAAACTTTAATTTTGTTATTTCCTAATTATTCTATTAAAACTATCTGAAAGGTATTTGTTTCTCTCTCTGTAGCTCCCTCACGTGCCTGAGTGTGTATCTGTGCGAGTGGTGACCCCGACTATCGAAACGATTTCGCAGCAAAGTTGAAAGTTTGCAACGCACATAAATCAGATGCACTTTCGGCATTTCCGCGCACATACAGAAGAAAAAAAGTAAAAGAAAAGCCCTGGCGGGGAAAGAAAAGCGTCCCTAAAGCTTTTCCCCCCAAGGACTCGTCGCTGCAGGAAATTAGCAGACCGACCAAGAACCTCCTGTGAACCCACCCTCCGCGTCAGGATTGCAGTTATTGCAGTCATTTGTGGATGTATCTGTCGGGGAGAGAGAGAAAAGTCTGACAAATTCGAGTCATTTGCGTTAAGTATCCTTTTTTTTACAAGCCGCCCGGTCTAATGATGAACGAGCTAACGTCAAAATTCAATTACTTTTCGGGGGAAGCTGACGCCGAGGCTCATAAATGATGATGACGCTGCGGCATGAAATATAAAGCAATCCGACTAATTGCCATTAGGTGGAAGCATTTTTCCTCCCCAATAATTCCTTGAAGCTAATTGAGCGCCCAACTCATTAGATTACCTGGCACACAGCTTGGAAATGCTGCCAATTTAAGGGGAGATGAGAGCTGAGAAAAGGCTCTGAGTTTACCCAAAGTTAAAGCTGGAATCTGGTTACTTCACTGCAGGAAAATACAAGATATTAAAATATGGTTTAAGCTTTGTAAAAATATAATAGAAAAACTTGATTAAAATATTTATTTTCTTTACTAATGTATCAGTTATAATTATATTTTTTTATGGTCTGTAATATTGGTTATAGATCCTGTAGAAAAATCCCCCTGATTTAATACCTTTATTATTTCTCCCCGTGCAGAACCATAAATTATCGAAATAAGCCAAGTAACAAGAAGCCAGCCAGCTATTTCTCGTATCTCGCATCTCATAGATACTTTCGCTCATATTTCCTGCTGCTAAGCTGGCCGGTCGATAGCCAAGAAGCAATTTCCAAAACATCGAACTTGCCAAATCCGCTTTGATCCCCCCCACATGGATGTCATAAAAAATTAAGTGAATCCCGAGTAGCTATCCAGGCAGAGGACCACGACCAGGACCGATACCGAGACCGAGACCCGTGGTGTCGCATCTGGTCAAATATTTGCACTGACAAAAGAAACTCGAAAGCCCGGAATCCACTTGTGTGCGCTTCGTCAATTCGCCATAATTTCAACGCCTATCTATCCCAGCCCACCCTTTTTACGCCCTAAGTGTGCATTTAATTTTGCTCAAGTGTATTTAACAAAAAATATGTATATCGAAAAAGAATGTACTCGAGAGCACTTGCTGACAGCTCTTTGTTTGCCTTGTCTCTGCTCGACACGCGACAAGTGAGCGCCGGCCATGGGGTCACCGCGGAAAATCCCAGCAGGGGTGGCTTATGCTCTTGCAAATCAGAGTGACAAGATAATAAATAAATATCAAAATATGTCATAAGAAGAGATTTTCAGCAGCTGAGGACGGAGCAGGGCAGGGAGTTGGGCTTAGGGTGTCGAAAACTGGTGGGAATTTTAAGGACAAGCTGGTGCTGAGTTGAGGGGTTTTAAAAGCTACGAAGTGTCTGTTAAACTCAAATAGAGGTTATTCTGATTTTAGTCAGAAGATTGATTAAACTATTAGTTTCCGTTGTGGTTTTAAGTAAAAACTTTTTACTTAATCGTATAGAAAATAACTTACAAAAATGTTATGAAGTTAAATTTATCCTTTTTATACCCTTAAAAAAATGGGTAAGTTTTTTGCTCAAAAATCGCGAACTTCTTCAGTGGTTTTTTGATCGTAACTTGGGTTAAACTCAACCGATTTCAGTCTGGTTTAGTTTTTTCTTCCTAGTTTTTAATGGAGAACAATTCTGCATTTAAATCTCGATTTCTAATTTTTGATAAATTTTTTACAATTTTTATGTAATTTTTTTATGGCACAAAAATCGCGAACTTCTTCGGTGGTTTTTTGATCGTAACTTGGCTTAAACTCAACCGATTTCAGTCTGGTTTGGTTTTTTCTTCCTAGTTTTTAATAAAGAACAATTCTGCATTTAAATCTCGATTTCTAATTTTTGGCCAATTTTGTACAATTTTTATGATGTAACCCCTTTCATTTTATTGAAAAAAATTGATACATTTTTTGCTCAAAAATCGCGAACTTCTTCAGTGGTTTTTTGATCGTAACTTGGGTTAAACTCAACCGATTTCAGTCTGGTTTAGTTTTTTCTTCCTAGTTTTTAATGGAGAACAATTCTGCATTTAAATCTCGATTTCTAATTTTTGATAAATTTTTTACAATTTTTATGTAATTTTTTTATGGCACAAAAATCGCAAACTTCTTCGGTGGTTTTTTGATCGTAACTTGGCTTAAACTCAACCGATTTCAGTCTGGTTCGGTTTTTTCTTCCTAGTTTTTAATGGAGAACAATTCTGCATTTAAATCTCAATTTCTAATTTTTGGACATTTTTTTACAATTTTTATGATGTAACCCCTTTCATTTTATTGAAAAAAATTGATTCATTTTTTGCTCAAAAATCGCGAACTTCTTCAGTGGTTTTATGATTGTAACTTGGCTTAAATTCAACGGATTTCAGTCTGGTTTGGTTTTTTCTTCCTAGTTTTTAATGGAGAACATTTCTGAATTTAAATCTCGATTTATATTTTTTTAGATCAATTTTTGACAATTCTGAAAATCCTTTAAATATAATATATACATACATAAGTAAACAGCAAACTGTTTGTATTCAGTCTTAAAAATTAATTACTTTAAACCTTTTAAGTTTAAAACGTACTAGAAATCCATAGATACCTAAAGGTACTCCAAGCTTTTCTTAATCCCTTTCCTGTGATTCCCATTCATCTCAACAAAAAATTATATTTCCTTTCAACCAGTTATTGGTTTTGGCAGAATGTCCACAAAGTCCACAAAGACCATAAAGAAATCTCTGCATCGATGACAGCTTTGAAGTGCGAAACGAGCTCAGATGCCATTCAGCTTACTGCAGGATGTGCAGGACTTAAAAGGGGTTAAATGACAAGGAACTGAGAGCTCAGAGCTCGAAAACTACCCCAAGGACTGCGTCAAATTGGAAATGCTTGTCATATCCTTCATTTATCCGCCTTGATACATGGATTTTTCGTTTTTATGCTCGTCACCCGCACACTCACACACACAAGTAAGCAGTTTCATAAATTATTTGTCACAATTAATTGAATTGTGTCTGTGTCTGAACCGCCTTCCCCCCTTTAGCACCTCCTCCTGCATCTGCAGGAAAAAATCCAGGACTTTGTGAACCCCCCCATTGAACTTTTGGCCGGCAACTCTTGCACATTTGCCGGAGTTTTACCAAAAACTTTGTCACCACTAAATGAGCCACGGGGGCGGACACCGAGGATACAAAAGGATGCGCCTCGCTGTGTCCTGGCAAATAATTTGATGAGATACGACATATGTGCAAACAACTTTTGTGCGGTGCTTCATATAATTGAAAATCATATACACCCAGCGAAGGACCAGAGTCAAAGGAATAAGGAAGTTCTGACTCCGACTTCCCCTTTTTGCAGCAGATCCTGCGAGCGTTATGTTTTGCGGGGCAATTTAGAGGCCAATATCCTGCTGTGAAATATGCGGTGATTCCGTACAGACCTTTTGTTCCTTTCTGCTGGTCTTTCTTCTGTGGGTTGCATTAGGCGCTGGATTTAGCGCTCAGAAATGATTTATGATTATGACAAATTGTTCGGCACGGCAAGTGAAATACGTCCTGAGGGGTGGCAAGTGGCAAGTGGCTCGCGGCAGGAGAGAAGCTTAGCACAGATTGCTGGGAAATAGTGGAAATTCTTTAAGGTTTTTCGAAAGCTACAAGTTCTACAGAGTAAACGAAGGTGCAATTAATCTACAAGCTATGAACATCAATTTAATAGACCTTAAATAGTAATTTTATACTTAATCTTTCTAAGAATTATAAACTTTATTAAGTGGAGATTCAACTCTCCCTTACACTTTCCCAAAAACACTCGTCAAAATGCTCAATTTAAATGAAAGAATCTGGAATAACCAATTAATACAAAGTTTTAGGCAATAAACCATCCCATGAATGCCGAAAATTGTGAGCTAAGGGCCCTCCTGTCAATCTCATTGGCCCAAAGGTGAGTTCACTTTTACGAGTCTTGGCCCAAATTTCCATGTAAAAGCAATATATCAAAGGGAAAGACAGAAATCAATGCAACCATCTAAAGCAGTCATTCCAATATACAAATATATACTTATATACAAAGAAGTATATATCTTGGGGCATACCTCTGAATGCAAAGTGGAGGAATGGAAATAAATCAGAATGTATAAAGAAACTAAAGCCGAGAGCCGAGAGCCGTGCAATTAATGCTGATAATAATCAAATAATTAACTTTCTTAATTGAAAACAATGAAAAGAGTTTGTTTTTAGTGCCTTCAGAAATGTTTTGGTAACATTTAACACCCGGCCAAGGCGACGACAAGGGGCCGACATTAGGGCGCTGTCTATCGCTCACTTCCATCTAACTGCTGTGAGTTCGACTTCGAGTCTATTAAATTTGAGGTTCTTTAAGAGTGCATTAAAACACTGCCTCAGACAATGGATGCCATGGCTGGACTAATCATAAAATGGTTAAATATTTATTTTATCCAGGGAAAAATAATAAAAATCGATGCCATAAGGCGGCTAGCGTTGGGCCATAAAAATGTGACAAGACATATAGCAAATGTCCACAAACACACACGTACTTGGTGGGGATGCACTTGCTGTGGGTAAAGAGGGAATATTCAGTTTGTTACACTGAAAAAAATAAGATCCAGGAAGGTCCAAACTGCAGGGAATTTAATTTTAAATTTACAAACAGAAATGATTGGGTAATTAATTGGTTTAACCTCTCACTGGACCTTTAAATAAATCAAAAATACATTATAAATAAATTAGTTCATTTCTTTCAGTGTTTATTTTCGGGCCTGGCTCGAAGGACAGTCCACAAGGAAGCGGGGACCAGAAATGCAATAAATTACTTGACGGAAAATATTGATAAGGCTACACACAGAGCGTTGAGCGCACACCCAGATGATCCCGAAACCATCCTTGGTTTCTGGCTGCTGCTGTTTCCTTTTTATAACCCATCGTCCCCTGTGTCTGGACATTGTCGTCGCCAAAGATGACGCATGTCCCACTCACCCAAGTTGACCAACTGGCCTCTGCAGTCGCTGGATGGTGGCATGGAGGCCCAAATGAAATGAGTTAAACGGGCAGGTAAGCCGGACTACGCAGGCTGATAAGAGCTGCGATAGACAGACGCCGCACAGGGACATGGTCTGGTGTCTTACATATTGAAATTAGTCAAGGGAGAGGGACGAATTTAAGGTACTGGCCAGGAAATACTATTCTCCACACAGGAAGTTAAGTTTCTTACACTAAGGGAAAGTGTATTTGTGGCTTAGTTTTATAATAAATAATTCATATTTTCTATATTCCAACATGACTCAGAGTTATTTATTTCCAGTGAGACTTGTTTTCATATTCGTTGAATATGGATATTCGCAATATGAATGGCTTATAAGCTGAACTTGTTTCTGCGATCGCCGATAAGATTCACCAACTATGGGAAACGAACAACAAAGGGCAGTCGACGACGCAAAGGCTTTTGGATTACGCAGAACTCCGTACGGAGTCCAGAGCTTGAGGCATAAAAATTCATGTCGCTGGCGGAGATTCGTGGACGATAAAACAAATTAGCACCTCGATTGATACGGCCTGGGAACAGCGACTGGACAATGACACTTTGAACGACTTGTAATAAACTAATAATTTATAAATACCATTTGATATTCAGCTGGCATAAAGCTGCAGAAATAATTCCCATGCCCGGGACCGGGTCGAAGCACAACAAATCACCCGGCGGCTCCGTCCGGATTTTCGATTCATGCAAATAAAGCAACGATTTCCCAGCACGTTCGCGCAGAAGCAAACCCATTAATTAAATCCCCCATAATCCCATCCGAGCCATACAAATTTTGCTTTATGGGAAGACACAGAATTATCCGGCTCAATTAGGCGGCGTTTATAAGTGCCGAAACATGGGACTGGCAATTGGCGACAGCCTCGAATTAAAATTACAGCCGCAAACTTCGGTGCAGGTAACCGATAGATACCCCCAGCAGATAGGTAGATAGATATACAGATAGATGGTTAGATGGATGGCTAGATAAATAAAGGTTCAATTTTCCGTCATAAAAATCATTAGAAACGTGATTGAAATCTGTGAGGACAGCGCTGGCAGCGCCAGGCGACATATCACACCACGAATATGTCGAAAACGTCTGCGCATGCGCAAGTCGGGCTTGGGGTTTATACACTGGGGAAAAACTACTGGGACTTTAATTTAGATCTAAAGAAAGTGAGGGAATTATATGGGTATAATTAAAATAAAAAAGGAAATATATTTATATTTATTTTCAGGGAAGCAGGGAGGTACTCTCTTGGCCTGGTCATAGATTTCTACCTTCGACTTTTCTCTTTCAGTGCACTGTGCCACAGGTCGTATCTCACGGATACCTTCGACTTGGCCATGTTTGTGGCTGCTTGTCCCTGACACTTGAGCAATAATAATTGTCAAAGCTCTGACTGGCGCTGACTTATCGCGCTCCTGGAGGTGCCCCTTCATCCGCTGAACTCGTTGGGTTTGTCAGAAGCCGCCGCTGGCGCCGTCGGCCCGTGGTTAGTCCTCAATACCAATTAGTGTTAATTTAAATAGCCGCCAGTAGCATAAGCACCCACTCATAAAGCCAATTTGTTGGTTAACCATAAAAAGTGATTGCCACGAAAGTAACACGCTTTCTCAGGGAGGAATTAAAATTATTTATGGGCTTCTAAATATGGCCAGGAATTTTCTATTAATTTTCTTAACCAAATAGATAAAATAAATATAGGTAGAAGTAGTGTATAATTGTTTGGGAAATAAGGATTTAACTTTCTAACTATAAATTTGTATTTTAAACTAAATAAATTTCTATTACTTAGACTTCTCTTTCTCCCTTTTCATTTAAGATACTTCCATAGCTATCATAAAAATATTAACAGCAATTGCAGCATATGTACATAACTTTCTCCAGTTAATGGGCCTCGAAATTTGGTTATACGGAATGCATAAAATTTACGATATTTACCTTGTGCTTAGGAGGCAATTGCAGAACGAATTTAATAATGTAAACACAAATGTGCAGCATAGAAGCGAGTGGCAAGTGCAAGATAGATGGCGGAGTGCTGCTGATGATGCTGCAGATGCATCTGCAGCTCAGACTCGAATATTGTAAAAAATTATTGTTTACAAATAAAGTGAGAGAGGAGGAAAATAACGAAAACGAAAGCCCAACGAGCCAAAGAAGACACATAAAAAAAGGGCCAAGGGAACGTGTGTGCTGTCAGATGGAATAGAATCCGAAATCCGAAGCCGTAGATGCAGGGCCACAATTTGTTTTCATCCATCGAGAGTTGGCGTTCAAAGGGGGAGGGGCAGGTAGGGCTGGCTGCCAGGTGATGTGGCGCAAATGAATTGTATTGGCAGCTGGCAGACGGCGCGACGTCCTCGCTAGCAGTTGCAGTTGTAAAAGGTTGAAAAAAAAAATAAAATACAACACACAAATAAATGCATTGATTATAAATTGATGCGAATGCGTGGCGAAAATCGTCGCTAATTAATTGAACTTTTCATAAAACCCCATCCGACAGATTGTCGTACTCGTATCTGTACTCGTATGCGCATTTGTATCTGACACTCCCGAGATACTCGCTGGGTTTTCCCCCCCGAATTTCCACCGCCACTGAGGAGCTTGTATCTGAAGCGAGCCAATGTCTCACTCGGCCAGTCGCCGATGCTCGATGCTTGATTACTAATTGCAGGCACTGCAGCCTTTTTTTATTATTGCAACGAGGGTGGATTGAAGGGTTATGTCTGGGAAAAATAATATTGTTTGACTTGAAATGCTTCTTTCTTAGCTTACAATGCTTGAAAGTGAATGAGTTTGGTGAAAACTTTGCAGGAGTTCCTATTGCGGCCTGCAGACTCTTCACTCCAACCTCGGAAAATCCACTCCCCTTCGGCGCTTTCCACCCATCGCCCGTCTCTGTTGATTGCTGCGACGCAAGCTGGACCTCCGGCACTCGGTATTCGGAACTCGGAGCCAGTTTCCACTTGCCATCTCCGGCGGGATTGGCACTGTGGACTGGAAAGCCAAGGCAAGGCAGGCCGTGGCAAGGTAACAGGAAAATCCAATGTAACAACAAGTAGATTTACAATTTGTGATACTTCCCGTACTTCAACAACTAAATAAATATTCATCTATCGATGTGGATTCCTCTCGCCTTTCGAGGAGCGAAAAAATCATGTCAGGCGTCAATTTGAAAATGTTTAAGTGATTTGTTTACACGCGGCAGCGTCTATTAACGAATTTATGGTAAACAAAGGGAAGTCGTTTGTTCTGCCACCCGAAAAATACCACCACCCCCCCAGAAAAATACCCAACAACTCTGTTTGCCAACGATTTTCTCCAACTCACAGAGAGAGAGAGGGAGGGGGATACAATACACTTCATAAAATATTAATCTGCTGATTTATGAGTCTATTTTCCTTTTTTATTGAACAGTGCGCACAAGAGGGGCGATGGGGCTGGCACTCGCACGTAGTTTCTCATCTGCAAGGGGCCTTTGTTTATGCTGCCGATAGGAACCGAGTGTCGATGCATCCCAAACAAGAGTAAACAAGGTGATACATGGATCTGGGATAGTTTTTACTATATAACATAGTAACATTTCACTGAAATTAGGGGCAGGAAATTGTGCTTTAAAAACTTAAAATCAAGTTCTTAATTTGCTATATTATCATAAATATGTTTTTTATAGCAATGAATGTTTAAATTTTCAGTTAATATATTTGTATAAAGTAATTCAGTCAAGTTTAACTTGAGTTTGAAGCCTTTTTCTCTCAAATCTGTCCACTTTTGAGAGATAATTACAATTATTACACTAGCCAGTAAGAACCCTTGAACGCAACACTCCCCCTCATCGTCTTTCACTGCTCTAAATTTATAATAATCATGTTCAATAACCTCAGGAATATGGAAAGTCTAGCATTCCTGCCCTAAACAAGCACATCACCCACCCAGTTTTGATGGGTGTCCTGCTGTGATTTGCGATATATCTTCATTAGATTCAACCTGGTGATCTTCCGGCTGCTGCCGATCAAACGCTGGCCGATGTCTAAATTTACTCAAGTTCACTTTGAACTTTTCAAGAGGAATCCATGCAATTTATGGGGGCCTCCCAGCTGCTGCTGGCCATCTTTAATCTCCGCCGATTTGAAGGCAGACCGCCCGCCGGGCTCAATAGCTGGATGAAATATGAAATGATGACACGGTTTGAACTCTGGGAACACTAAGAAGATCTTTATATGCAAATAGTAGCACATAAATTCAGGCATTTAACAGAAGGACGGGCGTGAATAATATGGCCAGGGGATAATTCATCTGCCAAATTGCCAACGAATTACAAATTAATTTGGAGGCTCAAGGCGGCAGCCATGAAATTGAGCATCAGCCGAAATTGAATATTCAAAAATCGCCTGAACAAAATAATAAATATCGCGGAACTAATTGTAGCAGGGCCGTGGAACTGAGTCAATATTTGCATAAATTAGCAACGCTCCGTGGGCCTCACGTGCACCACCAGACAATAAGTTCCTTGGGCATCCCCTTTCGCGGGGTTGCATCCCCTGTGGAAGCAACCCGGAACTTGTTTGTTGGCTTAAGCCCTGGGTGTCGTCCTTGTATCCCTTTTTGCGATGGGTGTAATTCTGCGGCAGCGTGACCAATTAATTTGATTGTAAAATGTGAAATTCGTATTAAAATCAAATACAACAAAAATGACAACGCGTATGACGGGAATATTAAAAAGGATGCCGAAGGATGTGAGCCATCCGGTGGTGGAAGGAATTGTAAGGAGGCAGCAGGAGCCACAGCCACCCTGAGGATTCTGTAGCTGACTTTAAAGTCACGCACGGAGTTTGCGCGATTTTTATGATAATTTCTCACAGCGATTGGGCCTCGTCGTCGTCGTCGGCCATCGCTGTACCATTCGCCTTTTCATTTCCATTTTCATTTGAGTTTTCACTACCGCTTTTTTTTTTTTGGTTTGTGCTTTCCCGAACCCAAGGCAGTCAGGCAGATAATGCCGCCGGGGCTAAGGATATTTTCCGCCTGACTTTCGCTTCTTTTTCTTTCATTTTTTTAATAACAATGCGAAATGCGCAGGTTCGTCATTCGATCGAATCGCTGAGATGTGAAAAAGGTTTGACCCGTCAGGGATTTCTTTTTCTTCTCCTTTTTTTTTCCTGGTTGTCTGCGTTTTATGTCTCGTCATCGTCGTTATTGGCGGAAAAGTTTTCAGTTGAATTAACTATTTGCATATTTCGTGAAATTAACGATTGGAAGAATTAGCATAACTTTGGGTTCAGCCAGGAGAGACACTTTGGGGTGTGAGGATAACTCAAAGCATTGCTACTTTAGTGGCTGTAAAAACAGCAAGAAAGCTAAAGGAAAGGGTTTGTTTTTTAGTTCAGAAAGTGAAGATTAAAGTGCTTACTTCTCATATATAATTAGTTTTTAACTGAAAACGGGCTTAAAAATTGGTTAAATCTAGATTTTCTTTATCCAAAGCTTTTACTGAAGCAAATTTATGATGGAAACTCCCTTCAAGCAACCGAATTACAGCGACTTGCAGCCATAAAGTTCACCAAACCAATGTCATGTACCATCAACATAAATGGACAAACTATCGTGCTGAATTCCAGTTATTGACACAAAACGAGCTCTGGAGTCGTTACCCATTTGCTACGTCAACAGTTCTGCACTGCAGGTCCTGCCACATCCTCGGAGCTCACAGGCGAAACAAAACCCAGCAACGGACGTGTGCATTATCCTGGCACACAGGAAGTTATGAGCTCTGAATAAAATTCACTTTATATGCAGACCAATAATATTTCCATTTGGCGAATTGCCCCGACCAAGCTGGGGTCCTGTGGATAGCCGGAATGTCCTGGCTAGAAGTGGCGCAGCGGTAGTAAAGAACACACAGCGGTTTGATTGTGATATCTCCCTAAGGACACGGCTCCTTGGTCAGGCGAATTTTCCTGGCATATGACTTTATGAATGTGCGACGGCGAAACAAAGACATTTGGTGTGAAGAAATCCGTTTTGCCACTTTCCCGGAAAATTGCCCGAGAATTGTTATGTGCACTCCGTGACGTGACTTCCGCCGACCTGCAAAATAGCCCGGGGGCTGGCTTTAAGACTACTTTAAGGCCGGTCAACCCCTTTCTCTCTCCTCTGTTTTTTTGGTTATTTTTCCATTGAACCCTTCGCCGTGGACCTGTAATTATGCCTCGGCCTCGGTCATTAAATCATTCATTCCGGGCCATTTAATAATTTTCGCAACAAAGCTCCGAGCTGCTCTCGATATGAATGGCATTGCGGAAATGATAGAAGGGCGTGCGTTTCAGCATAATAATTCATTAGTCCTTCGAGGAGTTAGCAAGGAGAAACCTGGACCTACGGCGAAACAATAACCTAAATGGGGAACACCCTCTCCCAGGACATGCCCTGCAATCGGCGGCCACAAAGGACCGAAATCAGAGGGTGGCCCAAAGCGGGCAGAAGGTCAAAAATGATAAACGGATATGGGCAAAGGATATTATTTCGCTTCCTCTTCCGACTGCCGTTGAATAATTGCAAAAGTCGCTGGCAAGGCACAACAATTGCAGGATCCTGCAAAGAGTTTAAGCTGTCAATATTTTGACTTTTCCTGCCTGCTGCTTGCTGCCCGCCTTTTGTGAAGTGGGCGTATAATTAATGAATCAACTGTGTGGGGTTCGGGGTTCTGTCAATGGCAAAATATTGTGAATTGTGAATGCGAATTGCGAACTTTTTGTGGGGCAGGAAAGGGTTCGTTCGCCTCTATTGCTTTATTTATGGCAAAATAAATTGAAATGTCAACCCGACTGGGCGGAGGAATATCATATTCGGCCTCAAACTATGCGGCCATTGTGTCAGCCGGCAATTTCATACTCCATATGGGTCGAGTCGAGCATTTCCCTTATTGTTATTGCGGGTCCGAGTGGTATTGCCGAAAGTCCTCGGTCAAAGGAGTTCAATTACACTTTTGAAGAGGCCGCCATAAAGGATACGGCATTGTCCCACCGCCTCAAGTGTACTGGATATCTGGGTGGGAGCCCATGACTATAACTATAACCCAACTTGGCCCCCTTTAACGATGTGCCAAAGGGCCAAAGGGTTGGCCTTTTTCCACGAACCAATTCATTAGCGAAATTTGCAGAGACGATACAGTAGTAGCTCTTTCTTCTAAGATAAAAATATATTTTCTATCAGGTTTTAAGTACTTTTAATATATATAATTTGTAAAACTGAGCACTTTTCTTTGGGGTTTCCCCCTCCTAATTGCCATGCACAACGCTTGGCCACATCTATCGCACAATTTATCAAATTGTTATGATTTCTGGCCCAGCCCCAGTTCGAGTCTTGAGTTCGAGGCGCGGTGCCTCGAATTTGGTAGTTGGAATCATGAATTTATGATATTAATGCGTGATTATTATGACCCTCTCGGGTGGGTGGGTGTAGCAGACCGACGTGAGGCGAAAGTCCAATGATTCCCCCCCATCAAACGATATGAAATATGAAATTTGATGTTATGGCTTCTTATGTGTCGTGTTATGAGTACGCGAAAACACGACACGACGGCTACCTGTGCGGGGCATGTAATGAGCGTGTAATTTATGAAGACATGAGGCATAATTTAATGGCAATGGAAACATAGATTTTCAATCCATGTTAATGTATTTTTTGGGTCTAAATTGTGGCCGCCAAACGTGAGGCAATTACAACTTTTCACTTTATTCCCTTAGATATTTTAAGTGACTGTAATGACAATTTCTTTATTCAGACTGTATAAATTATTATTTCGTATACAACAGGCTCTAAAATGAGTGAAAATAGTTTGTCACACCTGAAATTATTACACAAAAAAGCATGTATTTCCCTGTGATAAATTAGGCCTGGAAAAATATTTGTAGAGTGCTATCATAACCTTTTGAAACCCTCAATAAAGCCACATTTAACTCATTATTTACAAAGCCCTATGAACCCCTGAATATAGTTAAATTTTTGACTTACAGATCCCTCTTTTACGATACCATTTTTGCATTCATTTCGTGCCAATTCATTTTCCATTCTGATTCCACAGTACCCTTCCTACGTGCTGCAAAATGCGGCAAAGCTGTGGCAAGGGCATTCCCGCTTGCAGTGGCAGCTACAACAAAAAAGAAAAATATAGAAAAAAATGGAAAAATAAAATCAAAAGAGAGAGTTTCGCACAGTCCGCGAATTATGAGGAATTGTGTCTAGGCTAGGCACTCGGCCAAAATGCAAATCCAGTGGAGCCGCGTCCGCAGGGCTCATAAATATGCATTTCAGATGCGGCTACCTGGCTACCTGGCTCCATTGTGCCGCTCGGCCACATATTAGTGGCAAATATTGCTGGTCGCCGCCGTCGAGGCCGCGTTGTGAAAATGAAATTTTCATTTATGCCTTACGCCGCACAACGCTTAATCAGAGGGCACAATAATCTGCAACACTTGTCGGTCAGCCTGCCACGAGCTGTATTATAATGCAAAACAGATGACAATTATTGCGGCTAGCCTTTGTGGGATCTGTGGGGGTGTACATATAGTTATGGGTTATATCAGATCGGGAGTTATGGAATGCACATCATGGGGGGGGAGGCCTCCGGAGAAGGAGAAATACGAACAATGGGTGTTGTTTAAAGCCGTCTCCTGGACAGTGTCAGTTTGAAAGTCAGTAAACAAGAGATGCAAATGGAAATTTGAACATAACTTCTTCAACTAATTCAACAGGTATTATATATTTTATTTTATTGAATTTTTTGTTTAACAATGTTTAATGTAGTTCAATATATTTTTTTATATCAGATGATTCTTTGGACAGTTCACCACCGCCAACGAATTTTTTTTGGAGGGAACTTGGAAGTTTCCTTATAGCTCCTAAACCTGTATATGTTTTTCAACAAAATATATAAAGAAAACGAATAAATTGTTATGTTTATACATATATGGTATTTAATTTATTGGGATATCTTTAGCCAATTCGCCGCAAAACATTTTTGAAAAGTGATCTGTCTTGCACCGTATTAACCTTAATATTGATTTTTTAAATACTTGAATTATATTATCTATATAACTACCCCAAAACCTTTTTAAACACCATGAAAATCATGTAGTATTTCTCTAAATTTCGTCCTGTTCAGCTGCCATTTCCAAAGTTTCATCCTCCATTCAGGTATCCTTCAAACAGCAATCAGTCTTTCGAGATACTTGGATACCCAAAAAAACTTTTTGAATTGTGCAGTGTCGCCCTTTCCCCCGCCGGCTTAGTGAGTTGCTGCAATGAGCAAATAAATCCACCGCATACAAAAATTTATAACGCCAACTTTTCTCATTAAATTTTATAAAAGGCGGCATATTTTAAACTTTTTCGACAATAACGGCATTATCTCACCTGGCCAAAGGCAGGTGAGTGGAGGCATTGCAGTAGTTGGGCGAAAGGCACTCAGGCGGCAACGAAACTTAATTTCTATTCATTTGCTAAAATTCATTCAACGAGCGACAAAGGAGGAGGAAGCTGGGGGGAGAAATGGGGGCTACTGCGGTACATACAGGGAGAGAAAATAGGGGTGAAAATGAATTAAAGAAAGAAGGACATTAAAATATTCCCAAATGAGATTTAGAAAGTTTGAAGGTCCCCCTTAAAAAGCTTGTTTTATTTTAAAAAGCTTGTAGGATATGTCCTTAACTATAATATTCTCTATTTATTTCAGTGTAAAAGCATAGGAGTGTGTGTAGGATGTGTGTGTGTTATGGCTGGGAGGGGGGCTTCGGGCGTGAGCGGGATTGGCAAGCAGTCATATTGGCAGCGGAAATGGAAGCGAAACTTTTGTCTTCACACTCGTGGATATAATGCCACGACAGAATGGTTGAAATTAAGAAAACTAAAGGTAAGCAGATTAAAGAAGCTTGAACAGGGGGGTGAGGGTTGACGGGAAAAAAATAGTTTTCCAATTAAACTTTATCCTTTTGCTTTAATTTACCGGTTTCATGCCTTGTCGCCTCTTTCGACCGCAGAGTTGAGCGAGAGAGAAAAGAGCGAAATCCCATTTTAAAGTTTTCCATTTTCCAATGTCTCCACTTCCCCCATTCCAAAAAAAACAAAGATTTCTTATTTGACTGCTTGTGATTCTGCAAAAGTTTTTCAAGATTTTAATGCGAGGCCCAAAAAGTGGTAAGGGATAAGCAGGCTCTTTCCTCATAAGCAAGCAAAACAAAAAACAAAAAAGACTAAAAAACATACAAAAACCCCAAGAAGAAGATCGAAATGAAAGAAAAGAAGCCCAAAAATGTGAACATTTTTCTCCCAGAATTGTTTCATGTATTCCCAATATTAATTTGGTCAATTTATATTTTATTTGGAATTTTTAAATTGGTAACGTTTTTCGTTCACATATCGCGCTGACCCATCAGGGCCCCGAAGGATCATTCCAGCGGATATCTCTGCGTCCACTTCGAGTTCTGTTTGAGTGTGTGTGCGCGTTAAGTGGCTTAAATGGATCCGGGATCCTATAACCAGATTGTCATAAAAGGGGCGTGCCCGGGGGCGCAGCAGCTCCCACACACAAATTGAAAAATATGGTTCCCTTAAACGGACTCTATATTCTTTTTGGGTTTCCTCGAAACTCTGCTGGGATTTGTATCCCATTTGACTTTGTTATATTTTGCTCTTAATTTATGCACACACTTGAAAAATATGTTATGTTTTCTATAATATTTTAGACGTTCTTAAATAACAAATACTATTTTTAAAGCATTTTTAAAATCCCTTTTATTAAAATACAATTTTCTAGACACTTTCCTGATGAGTTTCATGAATAATATCAGTTTTTCTGACATATACAATTTGATCTCTTAAAATTCATATAGCTTTTAGATAGCTTTTTTTTCAGTGCCTTCATTGTTATGGTTATGATCTTGTTGCCGCCTTTGCCACTGCCTTCTGCCGCTGGGCATCCGCATATGAATCCATCCATCCAAAACAGCAGCAGCCGAAGAGCAGCGTTTATCCTCGCAGAAGTGGACGTGGTCCCGGGTACCGGCCTCATCTCGTCTCATCTGTGCTGTGCCCAGTAGCATGCCAGATAAATCAATGTGTCAACACCTCTTTTTGTGCTGTCAGTTTTTTATGGTTTTCGATGATATTTCGCCTATTGTCAGGCCGGCGACGCACGCGGTTGTGGCCGCAGTTTGCCTGCTGTCCAGCGGGCCCATTTGGTTAAATCGCCTTGGAGTTGGAGAGGGAGGGCAGGAGCTGGACGAGGAGGAGGAGCAGGAGGAGGAACTGGACCAGGAGGAGGAGCAGGAGAAGGAGCGGGAGCAAGAGCAGGAGCTGGAGCAGCAGCGGTCCGACTCCAAGTCAGAGTCAGTAGCTGCTGACATGGCCATCGCTCAGCGCTTTTTGCCCTGGCCTTTAGCACAAGAATTATGGGTGTGCCCCTTCCCCCTTCCAGCCTTTTGGCCGGCCAATGATGGAAACATTTCCAGCGATGTGCGGCATCCACTGGCACTCGTACTTGCCACTGCCACTGAAACTGAAGCTGCAACTGGATCAATTTCAGCGGCGGTGAATCGTCCACCCATCAACCTGTCCCTCCTTTCCACCAGCCAGCCGCAGCAGCTTTGCGAAATTTGAATTGTCTGCTTTTTAGGAAAGATTTATGGCAGTCTCGTTAAATTTTAATATAAAATAAAAGTTTTTAGAAATCATGCGAACGTCAGAGAGGCCGACTTTGAGTCTGCTGCTCCTCTCGCGGGCTGGATTGACATGCAAAGCGAATTAGCTGGCCATAAATCGAAGGCAGTCCCAAGTGGAGTTAAAATTTGTGCAATTATTACAAGTTTACAAGTGGGCAACAGCTGGTGGTCGTAAAATCTTAACTCATCTGTGGGATAAACGTCTTACCGGTAGTTTCAAACTCTTTTGGCTTCGTTCTTAGAAAGTCTAAAGAAACTGTGGGTCTTAAATGATGTAGATTTTGCTTTTAGCAGCCTAAGTTAGAATCTTTAATAGCTGTCAAGGAGAGCATTTTCGAAGGAGTAGAAGAGGTTATTTGCTGGTTAATTGATTTAAACGAGTCAAGCAGATTAGCTGAGGTTTTAAAGAAAGATACCTGGGGATAAAAGTCATAATTGTGCTTAATACTTCTTCATTTAATTTTAGTATGAATTTCTTTATTAAATTCCAATTTTAAAGATGCTTAGAATTAGTTTAATTACTATTCAGTTAACCAAATCAGTTAACCCCTTCGAACCCCTCCAAAACCCTCAACAAGATCATCTTTTTGGCGTTTTCCTTTGATCCATTGATCGATTACCTGCAACTGCCAACCACATCGATTACACAGCTTCACCTCACCTTCGAGTGAGAAACCTCTTGCCAATTGCCTGACAAATAAAAAATAATTAGGCATTTAGCGCGAAAAAGCGGAGAAAAAGTCCAACGAGATAACGACGACCGACCGACCGACCGGGGGAGGAATCTCGAAAAAGTTCAAATAACTCGAGAATTGTAACAAATCATTGCTCCACAGGCCGCTGATCGCTGTTCTTATGGCTGTGCCATAGCGTTTATGAAACATAATTTGATCGGAGCAAATGCCGCGGTGTCGCAGTGACATTGACACCGAGCCGACAAGATGTCCAGATAGCAGAGTCCAGAGTTCTTCGGTGGGGAGGGGAACGGATCTCGATGGCTTTGAAAGACCGCCCCGAAAAAGTGCGGAATCAAAACTTCAAGCTGACTTTCTTCTGGCCGCCCCGAAAATGTCTTCCAGCTCGTTTAGCACTCATTTGGAGAGAGAAATATGGGCCACAGTGGGGCTGTCTTGGCTGGGAATTGATCTTTATTATTAAAAATAATAAATGAGCTAAAAGTCTTATTAATTTTTAGCAAAAAAATAGATTTATTTGTTTGCTTTGTATATATTTTTAATGTTTGATATATAGAGGAGTTTTAATGATTAATATGTAAATACTAAGATACTATCCATGGTCCAGACCAAATAAATTACTAAATGTTATATTATATTTTATCCTCTTTTATTAATAATATATTCTATATTTGTTCGTTCCAAATGAGGCCTAAAGGGGTTCGTTTTAGCAGAAGTTTCCCTGTACTTGGTGTAGCTGCTGCTGCTGGAGTTGCTGTCTTGTCGGCGACGACACATAAATTGCGATTAAAATGATTAATGCTCAACGCACGGCGCAATGTTAATTGCCACCGCTCCAAACTCCGCTCAAAGACCCGCTCCCCGATCTGCGGCTATATGGCTATATGGTTGCTATTTGCATAAATTTGTTTTGACGCTTGTAATGAGCTGTTTGTGGCATTTTCACTGGCCCCTATCGGAAGCGTTTTATCGGCCTCAGCCGAGACAATAATTTCCATGTTCGTTTTTTAATGCTTTTCTCGCCATCTTCTCGCCTCGAACTTTTTCCAACCCGCGGCATACATATTTGGAATTATTATAAAGCATCTTCAGGCTAATCGGCGGCTGGCCATCGCTTTCGAACGGAAGTTGCCAGTTTTTTGGGTAAAACAATTTTGGGATGGGATCCATTCGAAATTCATAAGCGCCAAGTGCTACTTATACGAAAATTTGTTGGTCTTTAGCGATTGCACGATGCGATAGAGAAGCTATGTTTATTTATTTTATTTTTTGGGTTTTTTGAGGAAGAAGCTGTTCGGCGAATTGGGTTTGCAAAAAGTTTTTGCGAAAGTATTAAGAAAATAAATGGCTAAATTAATATATGATAATGAGAAGAAACTCTTTACTCAAAGAGGTTCGAAGTATTTGTTGGGGATTTCTCTCTTCAATTAAAAGAGGAGATGTAAGAAAAGGAAAGAATTTTGCTAAATAATTTTAGATAAGTAAAAAGAAAGTACAAATAAAGTTAGAAGAATTAAAAAAGCAAGTATATGTTCACCTTTTGATTAATATACAAAAATAGTGGACTGTTTCTGATCTAGAATATCCTTTACAATTTTTTTACATTCCGAATTGAATAGTGAAGGACATTAATAGAAAATCAAGAAACTGTGTAAGGCATTAATTAAAACGCCTTTATTACCTATTTCTTTTGTGCCTCTAAAACCACAATTTCCATCCCCAAGTGGGCGTGAGTTTGAGGCTTTCAAATGTTATGATGGGTATGGAAATATATTTATATGGGAACGATCCACAATTTGTCAACAAGACTTGGGGCATTTAGGCATTCAGTCGGAACACCACGATTGAGGCCTGTTCCCAAAGCGATCGCTGATCGCTGATCGCTTCATTGATATGTAAATCGCATGTGCCCATATTGTTTATTGCCTCAGATGCCATGGCAAAAGTTGTTCAATATCTCTTTCTATATGGCCGCCTGCTATAAACATCTATCTATTTGGTATCTATCGGGGGCTTTTGGGTGTGTTCCGGTTCCGAGGGTCGAGTGGAAATCCATTCTCGATGCTCACCCATTGGGTTTTTAGTTAGTTGCGAACAATTGCAACAATGTAAACCAATCAACTGGCTGGCTATTGGGAATTTTTATATTTAATTTAGTATTTCCGTTATTAAAATCAAAATAAAAGCATTTAAAAACAGCTCACCTGCACAATAATTTACGGGCTGCACCTTTAAAATAGCCGCTGCCTGCCTGCCATTGTCATGGAATGTTGTTGTTGCTGCTGCTTACACAAGCAACACATTCGAAAATTTATAATCACAATAACAGCAAAATGAACAATAATATTTGTTAACGCTCGAATAGAGACGCGCCCAATAATTTTATTGAATCCCCAATCCAATTTGAAAAACAAAACACCATTGAAAACAAAAGTGGCAGCGCACAGATACAAAGATACACAGATAGAAAGATACACTTGCGGCACACAGTAGCAGAATGGCAAGAGTTTCGGCTCGAATTCGTTTCGTTTCGTTTCGATTCGATTCGCGTGAATTTCGATTTTCATAAAATTAATGAATATTTAAATTGTGTGTTCCATGCAAAATGCCGCCGGAAACGCGCTTTGCTGGAGCCACCTGTAGTTGTATCTCGGCCGTTGTATCTGTATCTGTTTATCATCGGACTGGCTGGGCCGGATGCTCACCCACACCGCGCAGTTCGATTCTGTAGATACTTTTGCATATATATGGATCTGTAGATACTTCGATTGGGAGACAACTGCGAGTCGCATTCTGATTTGGCGCCCGTCAAAGATCTATTTGTATGCGCCATGCTTTTTGGTCGATCTAAAAACTATTCGCCATCTCGCTCAGGCTTCACAGCAAGAAATCAGATTAAGTTGATCATTTTGTGTATTTTGAATTAAAGGGAAATTTAAATATATAAATTTGAGCTTAAAAAATCAGAAAAACAAGCCTGGAAAATAAATTTTTATAAAACGGAAGTTGTAAATATAATTAAAAGCCCAAGAAAAGGTAGTTTAAGCGGTGTTTTAAAGTATTATAAAATTAAAATAAATTAATATATAACATAATAAAGAGTACTTGTTGATTTGAGCTATTTTATAATCAAAAACCTGCTATGAAATGTTTTCAATACTTAAAATTATGAATTCCGTTTTGAATATTACACATTCTTCCCCTATTTTTCGGGTGTAATAACCTCCATCTCTTTTTTTATTTAATTTTTTTCCATTTGGGAGGTTCAGACATTGATTTGTACAAATTTGTTTGGCCGCCGCCCCGTTGGATTTGCCCATGAATGAGCTTCGATCACAATAAACAAACAGTTTCACAGTTAATAATTTGATCTTGCACAGATACGCAAAGATACGCACTCGGTAATAGCTCCTTGGCTACTTTTCCATCCCCCCTCGCTGGCTAGCTGTCTGATCTAAAAACAGATTTTTTCATTCATTGCTCCTCGACCGGACATATAGCCAGTCGCCCACGCCCGTTCGAGAGTTGAGATCCGATTCCAGATCGGCGCTTCCCTCGATACATTTTCCCCATTCATCAACGATTTGTGACGCCACCACTGTGATTTTTATATTAAAAAAAATAATACCCTAAGTAATATATATAAATATTAGTTTTTTAATATTTGCCGTACATATAATAATTCAATTAATTTAATTTATCTTTAGTTCTTGAAGTATTTAATATGTTTTGAAGTACTTTTAAGGCACTCTGCTCAGCTACCTTCTATGATTAACTTTACTTATAAAATATAAATTACATATGTAAATCTTTTAAATTTCTCTATTTTAACTATAATTTCCCACCACTGTGCCCAGGTGTAGGGGTAAAAATTAAATTCATTGGGTGGCTCTGCTGATTTAGTTGAGGGCGGGTCTTGGGCCAAAAAGTTTGCCATAGCATAGATTACTTATTTGTCAGTCGCCTGGCCGATTTGTTTTTGTTTATTTACGACCGTTCTCCTTATGAATGAATGAATAATTGCCGTTGCTAGTTGTTTCGATTTGATGGATTAATGCCTTAAGTTCGATACCGAACAAATTTGGCCCCCATTTCAAGAGATGAGTTATGCAAACTTAGGATTCCCCCTGGCCAGATGGGCTTGCACAACCCAAGACCGGCGGGATCGGTGGTGGCCCAGGTGAATGCCTGGGGTCATTACGGAAAATTTGTTAAATTCTGTTTACTCACACCGCCTTCCAGATGCCTTTGCCTTGTTGACTATAATGAATGGGGGCTCGCGCGCCCCTCTATTGATCATTTGTTTGTCCAAACAGTTTTCCGCGATGACAGCGCATTTCCACCTTTGATGTTCGCTGAATGGACTGCTGCTCATATCGGAGCAATATTAATTGCCATTATCCGATGATGAAAATGGCTTAGCTTCTGGCTAGTATGCGATCTCACTGTTCCTTTGAACAGTCAAGGTTTAAATGCAAACAGCTTGTGTTTATTTTGTGTATTTTTCTTTCTGACCGATGAAAGGTAATAACAAGGGGTTTTTTTATAAATATCTGGTTGCGGGGGAAATCTAAAAAAATTAAGATGTTCATGCTTAAGTTCATAGGTAATTCATTGCAGAATTTTATTGGTAAATTCTTAACTGTATTAAAGTAAAATTCATAAGTAAATAAATGCCTTAATTAAAAGAAAAATTAATGACTTAATTTCTTTGGTAAATTAATGCCTGAATAAAAAGAAAAATCATGGTAGGTAAACTCAAAATTCAATACGGAATTCATAGGAACTTTATGCATGAATTTGTGTACTTAATTTTAAAAATTGTACACAAATTTATGATTAAATTCATTGTTAAATTCATGACTGAATTAATAATTTAATATATGACTGATTTTATAGTAAAATTCGGAACTAAATTCATTCCTTAACTTATTGTCAAATTCGTTATAAAATGAATGCCTGAACTTAGAGTTAATTCGTGCATGAATTACTGCAGTGATTAAATGTGAAATTAAGAATAATATATTTTTTTGAAGGTTGGATTAAAAATTGAAAGAATATTAAAACAATTATTCTCACATAACAATTGAAGTTATTATTATAGTAAAATCATGATAATTGTAGGTATGTTAAGAATAATTATTTATGTTGCTTTATATTGCTCGTCTCCACGGACAATTTCCAAAATAATTCATCCGTTTTGCCCATAATCTCACGCCCGTCCACCTGACGAACTTCGTCGGCGACATTGAAACGAAAATTGCTGCGTAAATTTGTACAAGTTGGCAACATGTTGCCGGCGGCAACGATCGCTGGATGTAGTGACAATAATTGCAATGCAGTTGGCATGATTAAAGACCCGCGGCCCCGAGAGGTGGCCCAATGCGCTGGATGACCCAGCGCTTGACTTGGGGCTCTTCTCTCTGGTTTTTTGTTGTTTGGCGGCAATAGAACCCAGGGAACCGGGTGCTGGATGGGCCGGAATTGCGGCTATTGTTCGGTGTCCGTGTCGCCAATGTCGCCGGAGTTGGCTTTAAGCATCGCCATAGCCAGCGCCTCTGCCTGCGCCTTCGCCTTCGCCTTCGATTGTCTTGTAGACGACGTTGTTCGAATGAAATTCACGGCTTGTATTTCGTTACGTTTCGTTTAGTTTCGTTTGCCACTGGCGACTTTTTGCTGCTGAACTCTGCAATTGCCGATGCAGCAGCTCTGTTGCACATAAAGAAAAGCGAAAAATTAACTATGAGAGATACTAGACCTTTTCTTTAATGGTTTTTAATCAACGGAGATTAGTTTAAGTTAGATATTTGTGATGGTTGAGTATGTTCCTTAAGAAAAAAATCCTGGAAAATACCCTTCTCTATTTAATTTGTATTAATATGTAGAGTATCCTCTTTAATTCCTTAAATTACACCCCACTTTATAGGCATTTTCTCTCCGTGTGCTCATTGTTCTTTGGATTCTCTGGGAAAGCCAGCCAAAGAAGCAGCAGCAATAGTCGCCTGCTAATGACAATCTCATAGACGTTTCCGCAGTTTGTCCAAGCTGTTTGTACTCTGTCCAAACGAACATGATTTGAAACACAATTTTTTTGGTTTATCCCGAACTGCCGCCTGGGCTCGAGACGATGGCGTTGTAATTGTAATAGGAGCCTGAGCCCGGAGCCCGAAGCCGTTGCCTTTCGACTTTCGGTGGCGCTTCGGGCAACACGCACCGCCGCCGCCGACAATGACAATCGATTAGGGGAACGGCTCTGGCCATGTCCTGGCGAACTAGAGAACACTCCGCGGAGGCTCCTGCAATTCCAACCGGCAGCCGGAGAACATGCCCGGGATGTTAGGAATTTCTGCGAGTTGTGTTGCGTTGACAACAACTCCAGAGGCAACCTGTTGACCCGCAGCAACACCAGCAGCAACAGCAGCAGCATCAGGACTATTCCTGGCCAACTTCAAAGTATCCCGAAGCCCGGGGATCAACTCGGTTGGCCAAACACAGTAGCCAAAGTAGCTGAATGCTCAACCTTGATTTGTGCCTATTTAAAAATGTATTTCTCTCAAATTTAAGCCAGGGCTGCGCTTGCTACCAATATCGGCGGGGTCTGTGCCCCATGCCCATTGCCACTTCATCATAGGCCGGGTTTCGGTTGTGGAGGACAGCAACAACTAGTGGGCAAAATATTCCAGTGGCAACTTGTGCCGCTGCTGCAGAGACAGGACAACCTCCAGACAATGTTATTTGTTGTTGTCGCATTTGTTGCTGCTGCTGCTGTGTGTGGCACGTTGCTGTTGTTGCTGCTGCTGCTGTTACTGGTGATGCTGGTGCAGCCTTGGTTATCGCCTCTGTAAGTGGCAATCCGAAACAAGTGTCAGCTCGATAGCGAAAATGAGTTAAATTGAAAATACCTAGGAAAAATACAAATCTGGCAAAATTGACATGACATAAAATTAACAAGAATTTATATAATATTATTTAGAATATGATTTCAAAATCATTTATTAGGAAATATTTCAGCAATTCACTAAAAATGTGTTTCTAACCTTATAAAAACATAATTGAAATTTCTCAAAAATCGTTTTATAAATATATTTATGATAGTAATAATAATAAAAACCTTAAAATAAATGTTTAGAATTCATCCAAACGTATAGTTTTCTTTTATTTTTACTAGTTTCAATCAAATACTTTATGTATTTAGGTGATTTAGCCTCTCTTATCCTCCACACATACCAAGCGCCGATTAGAAAACGTGGCCGAAGGAGACATCAAAACCATGTGAGAATCGCATGTACCTTAATCTGCGACTCCGATGGATGGATGCGACTGGATTGGATGGAGCGCTCATTACCCTTGGATGCCAGGCAACGCGCAGTGCCCCTCCAACTGCTGAGGAATCTCCTCCATCTCATGTCCGTCTTGGCCAGTTTATGGCAGCCATACTCCAATGCCAATGCCAACGACGACGCCGTCGCCGATGGCCGATGTAGAATTTCAACCATATTTAAATTATGGAAAACATAAGCGAGCATTTCTGAAGCGACGAACATGAACAAAATCAAAAATTCCAACAAGTTACAAAAATAACTTGCAGCAGTGCCCACTTAAAGCCCGCTTAAGGCGACCAGCAACTACAACTGCAGAATGCTCCGACGGAGACAGAACAACAACAACAACTCAAGGGGAGGTGGGTGAAGGGAGAGGAGGTGGTGAAGGCGGGAGAGGGGTTCTGGCAGACAGAGACGCAGAAGAATTCGCATTCGCGCTCATTGCAACAAAAGACCGAACAGGAGACCCGAGCGGAGGCAGTACAACTCCCCTGAATCCTTAGGCCAGGAGCGGACTCATTTGGGTTTTGACAAGGGGCGAAAAAATAAAGGAATTTATCTGTAAACAAAACAAACTTTTCTCATTAAATCCCAATTAATAAGAAGAAGTAAGAATTAATAAGTAAGTAAGTAAGAATATTTAACTTAGGGCTGTGTAACTTTGAGCTCAATCAGAATTTTATAAATTAAAAATTCAATTATGTAGAGTACTAATGAAATGGGAATTGTATGCCCAATAAAAAATACAATTAATGGTTAAAGAAATTTTGAATTCATTGTAGATTGTATTACTTAAAAATTAATTTGTTTAGAGTTGCAATAAAATGGGAAAGGGAAAGTCATCATAAAGATTTTATTTATTATCACAAGACTAATTTATATACAAATATTTAAATTGCAACTCTACAGAATCCTTATGCCAGGAGAGGACAGATTTTGGGGCTTACATATGGCAGGAATTTATATATTTAAACAAAAGCAACTTTCCAAATTCATATAATTATAGGAAAATGAGTTGCCAATTGTACAACTTATCATTTTGGCTTTAAGCTGAACAGTTTCGAGCTTATTGTAAATTTTAAACATTATAAATAAAGAACATTGAATTACAAAAATAAGTAAAGAAAACTCAAACAATTATTTTGTTAAGGCAACAATTCTTAGGTTGAAAAAATATTTTTATTATTTAAACCTTAAAGTATAAAGCATACGCCCCTCTTCCTAGTCCGCTCCTGGTGGCGGCTTTAAGCCCGACTGAGCTTACACTCGCGGCAACAAATGAAGCTAACAACTTGGACGGCGTCTGGCAGTCGTCGATGTCGACTTGGTCGCCGTCTTCTGAGCCATCTCCATCCTCCTCCTCTGCCGTGCTCTACGATCTCCATTCTCCAGTTCCCCAGTTCTCCAGTCTCCGTTCTCTGCGGCGGCACTGCGATTGGCTTTGCCTGCGGCTTGCTGCCTCTTGGCCATCCCATCTCTGTGGCAGCAACAATTGCAGCGAGGAGACGGAGCCTGCGGAGGCAACATTAAACTGGCATGGCTGAGGAGCTTACAACGACAATTATAAAATGATGACAATAACAACAAACATGCGATGACGACGGTATAGGCCAGCCCAGTGAGCCTGCCTGCGCACGAAACTCTCACGATCTGGACGATTGGCATTGCGGGCCAGGATCGTTGGTGCAAGGAGCAAGGAGCATGGAGCGAGGAGGAAATGCCGGGAATTCGCCGAAACAGCCCACGAACTGATCGTCGTTGCTGTTTCGCCAGCGACAAATGTGTTTTCGATTGGCTGGTGGCCCTTTTTCCCAGTCCCCCGATCTCCCGATCCCCCGTTTGGCGTTGTAACTCCGGGCCCGAGCATTCAAGTCGGCGCCACAGGCGGCAATAATGTGCAGCAGCAGCATATGGCACTAGACCAGAGTCAAAAATCGAAAATTAAAATTGTTATCCTTGCTACTCAGTGGTGGCAAAGGTATGCCAAGGGTGGTGTTTCTTGTGATAGAATAAATCTGTCAAAAATCTTCACTTTAAATCTGATTTTAAGATATTAAAAGTAGCAGAAGAGCTGCCATTTGGACCCATATTTCAGTAGCAAAAGTTTAGGGAAAAGTGATTGATATAGTACTTAAAATTCCCAGCCTTCTTTTCTAAAAGGTATCCCTGGTTTTAACCCCATAGCCACTGAAACGTGTTCTAAGCGACGCCTAAACTGGATCCCCTGGAGCCTGGCCTGGCCACTTGTTGCGATTAATCGCCAGATCGACGCTTTAGTTAATTCCTGCCAACCGCAGTCAGCAGGCGCCGAGTGTGTGGGTGGCGCAATGGAGGAGGATGTGGCTCTGGCTCAGCCTGTGGACTTGATCTCGTTTCTGTTAATTGCCACAACTTTTATGAGGCGCAATTGGTGCCGAGGTGGTGCAGGCGGCGGTGGTGGCGCTTGCCCCATTTGCATATGTCGTCGATGCGATCGCTTGGTAGTTGTCCATTTTATAATTGGATAGTTTGTCACCGCTCTGGAGTGCCGAGTATCGAGGTATCCAAGAGGCAAGACGTAGGCGGGCAAAGCATTTGCCTAAAGCTCAGTGGCCACTGGCTGCGTTTCGAGATGGTCAAGTTAATATGCATATTAGCCATGAAGGCAAACAGGTTTTAAGCAAAAAAGGAAGAGGAAATTGAAAAAGATTCGAGGGGCTTATTCAAAGGAGAAGGATCTTAAATGTATTTATTATCGAAACCATAAATTTCAATTCGTACTCTAAAGGGAATTTTATTAATACAAATGAACAGTAGGGCGATAAATCAGGAGCAGAGATGCATTAGTTTTATGCATATAATAATTATTTATTTATTTTTTAAGAGTTTGTGTTTAATTATTACTAATTTCCCTAAGAAAGAGAAGAAATATTTATAAAATTTTTAAAGTATTTGTTTATTTGTAGCATTTAAAGGGAGTCAGGTAAAGTTTTCAAGCTTCAGTGAAAGATTTGCATTTTTCAGTCCCCCCAAAAAAACTGGATTAGCAACTTAAGAAACAGACATTTTAAAAATGTATACACATATATACTTCTTTGCAGACATTTTATTGAGCCCGAATATGTTTATCTGGCATCCTTGGGTCGAAATAAATCTCGTCTGGAATATATTTTTTGGTGTACGCGAGAGATAAGGATCCTCTTCGCTGCGATTACTTTTTTTGGGAACTCTCCAGCTGGAACTCTCATTCATGTTTTGTCTGCCACAGGGAGTGGGACAATTAAAAGGCTGCCTTGGGCATTGAACTGTCACAATCGTTAAAAGAATGCTTATAACATAATATGCCGGCGATCGTTGTCGCGGATGCAGATGCATTTAGTAAATAAGCCAAGTCCGCAGGAGCAGCAGCAGGTCCTCCGGCGAAGGCTTCTCTCTGCCCACTTTGTTTTCGTATAATAATTTCGTTTTATTCTCGGTCTCTGCTCAGAGTCCCAGCTTTTGGAGAAGGATGGGCCGCAGTCGGTGACTATCGCAACATACGGCAATGTCCAATGTTATGTTGTCACGATATCAAAGCATTTTAATTGGCCGATTTATAGATTTAATTACGTATTCATGCGAAACATCGAATCCGTGATTCGTAAAAACACACACCGCGGCCCCCAATCCGCGCAATGAACCCCGACGACGAGGAGATAAAGATACACAGACACACAGCAGGCGGAGGCGCAGGAGAGCCGCCGAGGAGGAGGCCACTGCCCAAGATCAGAGCCCGATTCCTGTGCCGCGGCAACGCAGCAGATCTTTACGATTTTGAATCTGCCGAGGGATCGAATGGGGGAATCAGAGTGGGAGGGGATGGGGCCCCACGATCCCTTCCACTCATTTATAGCGAGTACCCAGGGAAATATTTAGGGAAAAGTCAAGAACACGAACAACGAGAAGGCCTTTTAATTAGGAAACTCTATATAAATTTGTTTTTTAGGTGTTTTTTGAATGTTGTAAAATGCATATCCTTTATGAAAATATATTTAAGCCCTGCACTTTCGAACGCAATTTATCGTTTTTTTTTTCAGATGAATTAGGTAAACAGTGGACACCAAAGGTGGGGACCCCTCAATGTCATTATTCCGAATTCATGAATAATTACATTATGCTTACAATCTAAAGACAAAGGGGAATGAATTAATTCTTTAAATGCAATGCCTAACTCAGGACTATTTTTTATGCTTGTAAATTGTATTCATATCATATAACGTGTTTCTCAGGTACAAGGGTTTTATCAATTAGGGTCATAACATAAATTGAGCGACTGTTCTATACAACTTTTAAACTAATTAAAGCTTTAAAAAATCATAACTATTAAGAAAAGCATTGATTTCTATTCGAAAAGCTTCTCTATTTTAATTTATTTTGATTTACAAAACTGTTTACACAGTTTTAAAAATATACATATTTATAAATTCTTAATTATGTATGTTAAAATTATGAATTGAAAACACAAAACAAAAGAAGTAAAAAAATTAGATATTTACGTCTGCTTTGCCAAACAAATGATATTATTATTACAAGGGCCTTGTTGCACAAAATGATAAGCATAGCATTTAGGTAACTTAAGGCTCACATATTGATTTCTAATCTAAATTCAGTCCCCTGATTTAATTGGAAACTGCAAGGGTAGTTATAAAGATATCGGCTACCCAAGGATAGCTTCCTTTCTTATTTAGTTTAATTTTAATAGTACGATAAACTTGGTAATATAAACTTGATAAACTTTCTATCGTTCCCTACTTAGTCTAGGTAGTTAGTTTAGTCTCAATCTGTGATAGATCCCCTTCTTTGTGTTTTATGGTATATTGGTATATTTCTCGGAAGTTTTTTTTACACATTCGTATATCTAATTATAAAAGAATACGATTGACATTCAGGCCTATTATAATTTCCTCAAATAGTGCAGGACACTTTCTTTACATTTTCTATATTCTATTAATTACTATATATGAATGTTGCATATTTTTAAAAGTTATGGTAAATAAGGACCCTTTTCCCTGGGGACATTCTCATTATAAAGTTGGCCCCAATAAGTTTGTTCCCCAGATGCAATCTCCTGCCAAACCGAGCGCCACACGCCGCTGACTTGAAGTGCAGCAAAAACTGACCAAAAAGTGTCCGAAATGGAAAGGGCCAGATTGTGAATGTGAATGTGAATGCGTGTGCTCGTACATATTCATTTGTGGCGGGGCATAAAAACCCTCATAACAAATTTGTATTCGTGGCATATGCGGGGAAAGCCCCAGCAGGCTCCTCCTCCTCCTTCTGGCCCCCCGTCCCGGTCCCGGTCCGGGGCTCCGGCGGAGGCGTGCGCAGAGCCATTTATGAAACCATTTCGGGGGCACATTTCATGCGCCGTTTTAATATCTTTATTGGTCATCATCATCGTTCGCTGTCATTAAAAATGAGAATAATAAAATCATAAAGCCCCGACGTCGCAGACATCTACGGAACTTGGACCTGGCCAGGTCGCCGGCAGATCGGACAATCGTCAATCGACAGCAATTTCTGTGTTGATGATGTTGTGCAAAAAGCGAAATTATTAAATTTTGTGCCTGCCTCGCATTTTTAATGCGTGTGCGCATTTTAATTTCCCCGCTCGGCCAGCTCACGTATCTGGCCCCAGCTGGGGCCTTGTCACTGCTCCTCTACATGGGGAAAAATAATGAGTAAAGATAATTTACTACAAAAAAATATATTAATTATCAAAAGAAATTTAGAAAACTGGTAATGAGAGTGTTGAAAAAAGCCTAAAAGCTTCTAAGAAGCTTCCTAAAAATATGTTTTTGATTTACAAATATTTTATTATTTTATTTCTGCCTGTGTAGTTCCATTCCACTCCACAGGAAAGTGTGGGTTCGTTCGACTTGGAATCGGACTCGAATCGAGGTCCGAGGTCTGGGCCACTTAATTAGAATGAGTCCACCACTCGCTGCGAAGAGTTGGCCATAATGTGGCCATAAATTATGCATAGCAAGTGCGTCGATTCCCTCACTTTCCTACCGAAAAATTTACAAAACGGCGGGACATAAAGCCACTGAAATTATTCAATATGACAGTCGGACATGACAGTTGATTTAAGAAATTTCATCATAAATGTCAAAAGTGAATTGCTCAGCTCGTAGATCTTATCCTCATTTTCCCCTGGCGGCTCAAGTGGTTTTGCGGGTGGTGGAGAAGTCCACACGATTTCGCGGTTTCTGGGACATCTGTCGACGGTAACTGCACATTTCTTGGCCGTCGTGCCAAAATGATAATATGCCAAACATTTCGGATTATATATGGATGTGCGTATTTATATACAGAAAGTGTCGTCGTAATAATTTCATGAATTTAACTGTGTGAATTCCATCAAGTCAAACGGATAATGCGTCAATCGAAGAGTGGTGGGTGCGCAAAGGCGTGGGATTGAAGACTATACTATATAGCAAACTACTTAAAAATATTAAGAGGTTCTGGTATAAATAATAGATAAAACCAAGGAAATGTTAACCACAGATTTATTGGTATATTAACTTAATTCTTTGACTTTTATTTTTGATAATGTTGATTCTTAGTAATACTTTCCTAAATAAGGTTTTCTTTTATCTATGCTAAGGTTCTTTAATATATATTTTCATTATGCGTTTTATTTACTTTTATACCTTAAAGTAAAAAATCACCCTTCATTCACTTTTGACCCTTCAAATCATTTGGTTTATTCTGCATCTCCTCAAGTGTGATAAGTGCGATATATTGAATATCAGCAGAAGCTCTGCAAACAAGTCGCCCCAAAACAAATAATTGTGTTGACTTTAACCCTTTTTCGAGTTGATGAAGCCAAAACGCGATACTTCCCGTTTTTGGCACCAAAGAAATCCCGCTTTGCGTATCGAGTGTCAGAGGGGAAGTCCCGCCGAAGTCCCCTTCTGCGCTTTATTAACCACAAATGCTGGCTGGGAATTTTGACAAATTGTGGCTTCATATGTTAGCCGGCGTTTAAGCAAATTGACCGCATATCAATTATGAAATTGAAATGTGTGAAACTGCAGTTCGGGTAGCGAAGCCTCTGTGGACAGCAACAGCTCATTATGCAATAATTAAAGAGTTTTGAGTTTGTATATCGAAGTTGAGGAATCGATTCGCGCCACGGCGATCGATTTCAGGTGCATCCGGTTGGTAGAGAGGCGGGGTCACGCCCTCCCTGGTCAGCGGTCAGATATATGTATATGTATGTTGTGTGTTTACCATCTGCTGCCCTGCGGATATGAGTGCAATTGTTAACCCCCCTGCGGGCTTTTGTTTTCGCTGCCACTGTTGCGTGTCTGCGCTTTTCAGTGTCTCTCTGTGCACTGGAATAAATTTATTTGAATATGTCATTTTAATTAAGAGCTCATACCTTGAAGCTTAATACTTACAAAGGGAAAATCAGCACCTTTTATAATGTTTTTGTTTGCATATAAGTTTAACCTTTTTATCCCTACTTTTGTATCTTAAATTTTTCCAGGAAGTTAATTGATTTGTGTGGCTTAAAACAAAGTATATATAAAACTGATAAAATGTAGGTAATACATTTTAAAATTACATGACACTTTCTTACTCTGTAACCAGCCGTTTGGGCTTTGTTTCTGCGAATTAACATATCATACCCGCCGGGAAAGGTCTCCCCTTTGGGTGCGGTCGATGTAAATCAGAGCGCACATTAATTTCACAACTTTGTGCGAGTTCCAGTTCGAGTTCGAGTTGAGTTCGAGTCGGCAGGAAGTCGCACGCTGAATGCCTGTAATTGAATATGACGAGTGCAGCGGAGGGTCAAGGAAGCTTCAGCGACTGGAGTGTCCAGCTCCAGAGGTCAACTGGCAATTGTGCTCGGCCTCCGCAGAATGGGTTAAGTTGTTTGGGAGCGGGTATTCCCAGCGGAAATCAACATCTTTGATTTCAGCATATCAATTTCCCGGTGGAAGGGGAACTGGACTGGGTTGGAGTCGGGGATTCCTGTGTCTGTTTAATCAACGACGACGACTGTAAACAACGGTCAACATCTAAAGTTTCCTCAACTCCTCGAGGGGGGCGGAGAAAGTGGCAGATTGCTATTTGCACTTGGTCGGAGGGGCCATCCATAAGGATATCTACCACCACCACTCACTGCCAGGGCATCAAACATCTTGGCTTCTTGCAGTCCTGTTCTTACCAAATATTTGCACTCAAACACAGTCCACAATGCTTTGGCAAAACACATATGACTACCGAAGGTATGTATATTTACAAGCACACAAAATAATAACATAATATTTTGTCTTGGCTGAAAGTGGGCAGGTTGACAAGTAGCTGGGAAATAACTAAATATGACTGATATTGAAATGCTACAATACATGGCTTAAAAATGAGACTTCCTCTTTAAAGCTTAAGAATTAAGCAGGCTCTTTAAAAATAGTTCATCAAATAATAATAAAACCCTCTCAGCTCAGAGTATATATTTTTTTAGCTCCACAAACTCATTGAGCTGCCCAAAGCTCGTTCAAAGGCAAAGGAAAATATCTCGAATTTCGATTCTGATATTTTTATTGCCAGCAAATACCAATCGAGAATAAATATGCATATCTATATGGTATTTATTTGATCGGAATCTGCAATTCCCAGACCGAGTGGGCAACCGGAATCACTCATAAATGGGGGCGTAGTGGGCCAAGTTTCGCACTTGTCCGGCAATTGCAACTGCAATTACAACAATGGAGGCGATTGTTTAGGCTGTTGCTGCTGATTGCTTCATTGTGGTCTTTGTGAACTGCCGTACAATAATAATGTGCCCCGCCCACTATATATTTGCTGGTGGGAAACTGAGAGCAGAGCCTGGCCAAACCTACATTTAACGATAATCCTCCTAATGCAGCCCCTCCCAGCCTTCCATTCGATGCGTTTCCGAGGATTATTCGGGCATATATTTGCCTTGGGTGGGAAATGGGGGAAAGTGCAGCTAGTTTGCGGCTGGCGATATGCAAATTTCTGATATTGATGCATTGATATAACAATCAATATTTAAATTGCCTCCCCAAATGCAAGCGCTTTGATGATTTGACTTTGCTGTGGACTAAAGTGCGTCCATAAGGACACATCCTGATTATATGCAACAACTGGGAACTTCAATTAGGCTGTTGCATTAAACGATATATATAAATTTGTGTATTAAGTAAGGGAAATTCCCTTAATTCCCAGCAGTTTATATTCCCTGATAAACTTAAATTCCTGTAGCTACTGGAGTATCCCCGATTCCTTGATTGATATCGATATGCCTGACGGGCAGCCAGCTGGTAAAATACTTTAAGCCAGGCCAAGAAGTAACAAAGTAATTATGAGAGTCTCTCTAATAGGCTTAAAAACGGGGGAAAGCCAAGTGGCGGGGTCATGCCTGAGCAGCGGCACCGGGACCGAGACGGAAAATGATATGGAAACTGAAACTGAACCTCAGGGCCGTAGGCAAGTGGAAAACCAGACGGGCCTCCTCGGACTCGGCTCGAAGGTGAGGCACGGCGAAAAGAACATTAAGACAGAAGGGTTAATTAGAAGGATAATTAGTGCGTAATCCGATATGTCAACATCGGAGCGAAGGCTCGGAGTCCGTAATGAAATTTGGCGACGAAGTGGAAACTTATTACCCGAGCTGGGGGGTGCAAGTGGAAAACCCGCTGCGAAAAAAGGGGGAAACCCATTTTAAGGCCGCGTTCAAATGCCCAGAAAATTATGACGTTAAGTCTGTTTGGCATTTTTTCCTCGAGTTCATGGGCTTTTACCACGACGGAAATTCCAAACTTATGGTGTTTGCTGACATTTTCAGGGGTAGTTGAGGGTTTCAAACTAGTTTGGTATGATTTTTGTAATGTTATAAATCCTATTTTTATACCCTTGCTGACTTATAATTTTAGTCAGAAGTTTGCAACGCACTGAAGGAGAAATTTCCGACCCTATAAAGTATATATATTCTTGATCAGAATAATTTTTAGGAGAACTTTTCTGCATTTAAAACCAAATTTGTAATATTTTAAAAAAATTTTGTCAATTTTGACGAAAAAAATTGCTAAGACCTGAAAGGGTTGTTTGATCATAAGACCTGAAAGAGTTGTTTGATCATAACTTCGCTAAAACTTAACCGATTTGAGTCTGGTTTGGTTTTTTATTCTCAGTTTTTATAGGAGAACTTTTCTGCGTTTAAAACTAAATTTGTAATATTTTAAAAAAATTTTGTCAATTTTGACGAAAAAAATTGCTAAGACCTGAAAGGGTTGTTTGATCATAAGACCTGAAAGAGTTGTTTGATCATAACTTCTCTAAAACTTAACCGATTTGAGTCTGGTTTGATTTTTTATTCTCAGTTTTTATAGGAGAACTTTTCTGCATTTAAAACTAAATTTGTAATATTTTAAAAAAATTTTGTCATTTTTGACGAAAAAAGTCGCTAAGACCTGAAAGGGTTGTTTGATCATAAGACCTGAAAGAGTTGTTTGATCATAACTTCGCTAAAACTTAACCGATTTGAGTCTGGTTTGGTTTTTTATTCTCAGTTTTTATAGGAGAACTTTTCTGCATTTAAAACTAAATTTGTAATATTTTAAAAA
>VNJV01014914.1:0-41120 GCA_008042635.1 Drosophila nikananu | reverse complement strand
ATCGGAATCGGAGCGATATAGAAACGATTCGCGACGCTGCGGTAAATTCTGTAGAACCAAGCCGGCGCTGGGAGAGCCGCCCTCGAGCGGAGATCGAGCGCCCTGGCCATTTTCTACATCGAAACTGCAAAGGGAAATAGGAAAAGGATTTATGGAAAATAGTTAAAAAAATTTTACGTTTTTTCTTTGTTATTACATAAAAATATCATTGTCAATATTTGAACCCAGCTGCTTTCCAGCTTCCCCCCCTTAAAACCCCGCATTTAATGTGTACATAAATTTGTTCACCCTCGACTCTGACCCTTTTATATAGAACGTACTTAGGCTGCTGCCTTAAATAATCCAACGAAATTAGCTGTCAAATTATCTGGTTAGCTCTCGCTCAAAGCAAAAAGGCAAAAAGAAAAGCGAAGGGCGGCTGGAAGATCCACGAAAAATATGAAGGCAATGCCACCGGAAACGGAAGCACGCCTAACAAGGCGCTTTTAAAGTTTCATTTCGTTAGACATTTTCCGCGTTTGCCCTTTTCTTTTTGCTGCCTAACAGCCTGTCCGCCCGCTCGGTTGTCTGCGGCCAAAAGTTTTTCTTTTTTTTTGGCTGTAACAAGTAACAGAAAAAAAAAAAAATAAAGAAGAAAAGTAAAAGAAACGAAAAAGAAACATGCGAAAGCAAAAGTCACTCTGCTCCCCAACGAAAATGTGAAAGGAAAGTTAAGTCAATTGCAGACCAGAGTTTTTGGGGAGTTACTAAAAAATACAAGAATATACATAAGTATATATAGTATACTATATATACTATATATGTATATGTATACATGTTTCAAGAGGAAACTTTCATAGAAACTGCCAGCTCATCTTGGCCACTTCACTTTACCGCTGGCTGGGCTTTTGCCTTTTTGGCCTTTAAACCTTTAATCAGACTCCATTTTTGGCACAAAAATTTCACTGGAGAGTTTGAAAGTGTCATATCTCCGCGCGGAGATATGTAGTTTTGAGCTCGGAGGAGCTATATGTGAATATCTCCTAATGCGTGAATAAAAAAACTTCATTCAAATCTAGGGCTATTTTTCTTAAATGTATATAAATTTACTTGTCTTAACAGCGATTTGTATTAAGAATATGGGAAAAACTTAAAGGAGAACTTTTCTTATACTTAAGCAGAGATTATTTTTAGTTATGGTTAGTTTTCAAAATTTAAGGGTAGTTTTGCTTGAATTAAGAATAAGTCAGTTCATTTTAGGGATGATTTTAGGGAAGAGAAGAGAATGTTGCACCTTCAAGACTAAGCACTTCATTACTGTAACGTTAGAAGCAGTTGGGAATCATAAGCTCACAATTGCGAGATTTACTTTTATAAATATTATTTTAATGTAGTTTGCTGTCACTATAATATCAACTTTTGCTACAGACTCGTTAAGCTAGACCTAAAATATATTTCCGAATATAATTATAATCTCCTCTTAATTATTTCCTATACTCCATAGTTATTTCTTGCCGTGTAGCCATGGTTCATTGACACTGCTTTGTTAGTGGCATTCGAATTTCCAGTTTCGTTTGCTAATAGGACAAATGGAAACGCTTGGCCAAGACACTTGCCACAACTTTCTTGCACAACGCATACACACACACACACACCGACACAGCTGGCCCCCTGGCCACGCCCCTTTCTCAACGTCCAGTTTCGCCTTGAAAGGCGGGTGGGTTGGTGGGGCGAAAGTCGTAAAGAAAAATGATGTTTTAAGTAAAATTTATATCGGGGTCATTAAGTAAACTTGGCACAAAGTTGTTGCCGCTTGTTGCTACTGTTTTTGTTTTTTTTTTTTAAGGGGGGGGGGGGAGAGCGGGGGAAAATGGGAAGGGGGAGGGGGAGCAGGAGGAGAGCAACAATGTCGCCAGTTTCCCTGGCATACTTTGTGGCGCTTTTCAGCAAAAGTTATGGCAACAGCAGCGGCGGCAAACAGTTTTTAGTTGGGTTTCAGTTTTCAGTTTTCGGGTATACATTTTCCCGCTTTCCCTCTCGCTTTTCCTATATATATTTTTGCTGCTTTTCTGTTTTTGTATTTTTAATGGTGTTATGGACACTCTTTGGAGCTGTCTTTTTATTTATTTTTTTTTTAATGAGAATGAGAATGCAAAATGGGAAAATTCTACTTTGTTGATTTGGTTTTCAACTTAGTTAAGGTTCTTTTTTTTTTATTGCAAATAGCATAGATACAATTTCATGAATGTATTTCGGGATTTTAAGCTTTATGAAGTAAATGAAAAATTGATTTTTCTTTTATTTAAAATTATTGCCTCGCTCAAATGAATTTAAATGAACAAAAGTATACTTAGTAAATTTATTTTAAATAAATTTATTACTTTCATATTAAAATTTAAAAATTGCTTTTTCTGTTATTAAAAATTATTGTCTTTTTGAAATAAATTCAAATAAACAAGTACAACGAAAAGCCATAAACAAAACCTAAATTTGGAAATAATAATTAAATAAAATAGTTTATAAAAAATTCGCAACGTTTAATTGTAGTAAATATATTTTAAAATGAGTTTTTACTCAGTAAATCATATTTTTGCAAGTTTCTATTATTTTTGTATATGTCCTTTTGATACCCTTTCCCCCCAATATTTACTCAGTTATTTTGTGATGCACTCAGGCATTCATTTGCCAGCTGAATGCCGCATTCATTCCCTTCAAAGTCACAGAATACTTGGCGCCTGCTTATCCTGACATCCCAAGGACCTGTCTTAACACTCACAAAACACAAAACAAAATAAAGAGGACAAAAAACAACACTCAAACTCATAAAGCGTCAGAAGCAGGGCACAAAATAAGAAGAAAAAAAAAACAGCAGCAGCAGCAAACAAACATGAAAAGCGTGAAGGAAAAGAAAGGAAAAATAGAAACAAAAGATAAGCGAGCAGGACAATAATTCTCCGAGTATCCAGGGTCGGGAAATCGCCACAAAATTCGCCAAAATGCAACGAAAAGTGGCAGCAACAGCAAGAAATTCAATTGAATTTTTGGGGGAAGAAGGAGAAAAAGGAAGGGTTAAGTAGAGGAGTTTGAGTGGGAGCAAGGCACCGCCACTCAACTTTAAGCCACAAAGGGACACATGCCCCACATGGCTTATTCCGTTAAATACTCTGCGGAAAATCAACCAAAACGAGTCCTTGGTTATTAAAAAATATAAATATCTCATTTATCTAGGTAAGTACTTACTAGGAATAAATGCTTTAAAATAAACTGTTTGCATTTCTTTTTGAATTTCAATTCAGCTTTTTTACTTGTAATTATATTATATATTATATTATATTTTTAATACAAAATTTATTATTATAATATTTTCAATTAAGAATTTTGTTATATTTTACAACAATTTATTAAATTCAAAGCAGAAAATTACTCTGTAACCCTTCAACTTTCATTATTTCTAGTTGCATACTTGCAGGCGCTCCCCGAACGCAATTACAAGGCCCAAAGGGTAGATGGTGTGAGTGTGGGTGTGTGTGTGTGTGTGTGTGTGTGTGTGTGTGCTACAGGGGGTTCCCCTTCGCTTAAGCTGTGACGTGCTTAAAGCCACACAGTCGCACTCAAGCCAAAGCTCAAGCCGGATGAAGGCGAAAGTAGCTGCTGGCTGGCTGCCTGGCGGAGGATTGGCATTGTTGTGAAAGCAGAAAGGAGGTGGAGATGGAAACGGGGGATGGAGACGGAGATGGAGATGGAGGAGGGACGACAAGAAGGAGGAGGAGGAGCAGGATATGGGCTGGGCCAGGGAGTAAGGAGGAGCTAGGGAAACGGAGGGATACAGGCAAAACGGAAGTGTGCCCGACGGCAGCTCTTCATGCGCCTAATTATATGTGCAAATAAATGAACGACGCAGGCTGATTGCGTGTGTGTGTGTGTGTGTGTGTGTGTGTGTGTGTGTGTGAGTGTGCTAGTACACTGCGAAAAATAAGAATCCATCAACCAAGTTATAATATATTAAAACTAATTAGGCTTGTAAAAGCTGTTATATAAAATTTTAATTGAACAAATGGTATTTTTTAGTTTCATAATTAATCAACAAAATTATTTAAATTTTTAAATTAAATATTAAATTATATTAAATTAAATTACAAATTATTTATTGATATTTAATAATATTTACGAAACAAGTCATTTTTGAAGCTATACAAATTAGAATTATATAAGCACTATAAATAATAGTTAATTAAACATATATTAAAAATGTAAATAATATCTAAAACCCCACTAAACAAATTTTTTTTTCCTGTGTACGTGTATTTAACACCAGTGTTAGTGTGTCGTCATTGTTGTTTGCCATCGACAAAGGGCTGTCCCTTTTACTTGTCTTTCCTTTCATTTCCCTTCAACTTTTCACCGAAAGAAAGCGCTAAGCTCAACGCCCAACTTAATTAGTTTGTTAAACTCGCAACTCACACTCACACACACTCAGACTCAGACTCAGACTCACACGCCCCCACACACTTAATGAGTGTCTGCGGGTGTTGGCTGGAGTGAGTGTGCGTGTGTGCCTTTGGCAGGGAAATTCCATTGAAAAGCTGGCACAACAAAGAGAAAACTTCAGGTAAAAAAAAACTTTTGTAAACTAACATTTAAGCAAGTTAACCCCAATTAAGTTATTGATTTTGTCTTCAAAGGTTTATAAATATCACAATAAGGCAATTAAGGCAGGTTTTAAAAATATATAGTTAAAAAAATTATTACATTTTTCAGTAAATAATTTTGATTTATATTAAAAGCATGGGAGAAAATGGAATATCATGGTTGTGGTGCTGCAGAAATCACAAGGTTTTTAGAACCTTTTAAAAGATGCCCAAAAATATGCCACAAAATGATTTATTATTTATTATTACAATTTCTTTATATAATAGAAATATATATAAATAGAAATATATATAAATATAAAAATATATAAATTTACACTAAATTTGGTACATACAAATTCGATTGCATACTTTTAGACGCATTTTAATGGGGCTTTAAAACCCCTTTTCATTTTTTAACCACACTAAATTGAGCCCGGAATTGTATATTCCTGATATTTATATAACATTTATAACATTTTCTTTAAACAAACTTTTATTTTAAATTAATTTTATTTTTTACGATGCTCAAACTTTTCTAGAGTTTTTAAATCATTTTAAACAAGCTATAGTTTTGTATTGTAGCATACTTTTTGTTTTCTTTAGCACCCCCGATCATCTATATCCTATATATATCATATATATTATTTTTTACTTTTTTGCCTAAAGGATCTTCACTCTGTCACACGTCACTCTCACACGTCCTTGTCGAGGGCAAGTGGTATGTGGCCTCTCACTCCCACATGCAAGTTGCCCGTACATACTGTTAATTTAAGGACCTTGAAGCAAATGGAAACCCAAAAAGAATTTGAAAATAGAAAAACGAAAACCGAAAACCGAAAAACGTGAAACGAGAAAATATAAAGCAAAAAGTGCAAAGCACGAGCTCAGCCCAGGAATCCAAATCAAAGTGGAAAACCGAAAGGCAAATGCTGCCGATTGCAACTCTGAGTGTGTGGGTGTGGGTGTGTGTGCCACCGAAGATGAAGGCGAAGCATCGCCAAGGGGGAGTTGGGGGGCAAAGGAAAGAGAGAGAAAAAAATGAAAACTGTCACAAGGCCATTAACAAAAGCCTGAGACTGACTGCCACACGGCTGGCTGATGGAAGATGGGTGGCAAGTCGAGGGCGCGGGGCAAAAAAAAAAACGAAATTAAAATTGCAAGCCGGAATTAAATGGGAACAGCCGCCAGTACCCTCATCGAAAAACCAACGAACCACCCACTTTAGTGGGTGCTGCCACCTTGGCTAAGTACATAAAAAAAAAAAAAGAAAATCAAAAACTCTATCCAGAAATCAGTAGATTTTAAAACTCTTTAAAAAAGTGTCTAAAAGTAAGCCATAAAGTTCTATAAGTTTCCAAAATTTTAAAGTAAATTAGAAATATTGTATTTAATTTCTGAAATCTATTTTAGGGTTTTTAAAACACCAAAGTGAATTCTGTGAGTTTCCCAATATATAAGCTAAGGTTGATTGAACTTCTTTTGATCTAATAAGAAAAAATTCCCAAGATAAATAAGTGAAAAATTAAAATTTCTCAACCAAATTCACAAATATGATCTGTACAAAATCTGAGGCAATAAAAAACTAAATTAAATTTCTACTAATAACCAATTTTAATAGAAAATCTTTTAAACCAGGCACACAAAAGTATGCTGAAAAAATTAATTTCATGATCCATGTTGCATATCCTTGGCCTTAGTTGTTTATGGGATTTTAATTTGTTGATTGGTATTGTAGGAAATACATATGATTTGTCTGCTTTTAGGCGTATTTGCAAGGTATTTTCAACAACCATTACACCAATAATATATACAAATTAATTATTTATAATTAAATTTATATTTATTCTTTTAATCCAAGGAAATGTAAATTAATTTTCGCCCTGTGTGCGCTTCTTTTCCCTCTGAAGGCAAGGTGACCTGCGGAGGCGAATGGGATTCTGTGCATGTGCATGTTGCATAATTTCACCTGAGTGGGCGTGGCCCCTCTGTGCGTGTGCCTGAGTGTCTGTCTGTGTCTGTGCCTGTGTCTGTGTCTGTGTGTGGGTAGGGCAGGATCCGCTGATTTTCATTTCATTGCGTCGTGCATTTGATTAACCATCGCAGGCTGCTCGGCAGCTGTCGCCGTCATCTCTCGCCAAATTGAGCATGTTGCGGGTTGGAAAAGGCCAGGGGCGGGGGCGGGGGAGGGGGGAGGTGGAAAAGCGGGAGAAAACCAGGCGAAAAGCAGCTGCCTGGCTGTGATGGTTGGGTGGCAAGGTGGGGGAGGAAATGCACAACCTACAATTAAGTACACTAACCAATTGAGTGGCGTTCAATTGTTGGGCCAACTGATACGGCAAATTTGGGTTAGGTAGGGATTTGAGGCACAAATCAAGTACACTGTGCGAAAATAATACCAATTTGTGGGTATTTATGGTAATAGTTCTATTAAAACTTAAATTCGTATATGTTGTGATATTTTAAAAATATTTTTAAGGCATTTGAGTAGCTTAATATATTTTTTTTAAATTAATTAAAATCCTTTTTGAGAGTTTTATTGAAATATAATAATTGTATTTTGTAGTATTTACTCTTATTTGGTTTTACAAAAAATCCTTTTATTGAGGTGAGGGATTTTCTGTAACACAAACTATGGGCACACTGAGCAAAGCTTCGCATATACAGGAATGACACTACATTAAATATCTTCACAATAAATAAAAAATAAAATTCAATTTATATTATATTTATAGTTTTCACACAAATCTTTAAAGCAAACAATTTCCAGGCTCTAAAAAAACCTTTTAATAATAATTTAATACAGTGTCATACCTGCATTATTTTGCAAATTTAAAAATAACACTTCCACTAACAAATGCAAAGTAGGAAACCCAAAAATAAACTCACACTCATAAATCCACACCGGCTGCTAATCTCATTTCGATATAAAAATAAGAGTATTTTATTCTTGCTAATTCCCTTTTCGGTCTTTTCTCTCGTCAAGCTCTTTTCGCATTTTTAATTAGCAAAATCAGATCTACAAAAAATGGAAAACGAAGGAAAATCCTTTGCGCTCCTCCTGCTTCTGTATCTCTCTCTCTCTCTAGTTTTTCCTGTCAAACAATTTTTCTTCATTTCAACTTTTGCTGCGGTTGCTGGGGTGGAAAATGCAAAAATATATTTATGTATTTTAAGCGTTACCTGGCAACCCTTTAGACCTTTCGTTTCGTTATGGCAACCCTATGACTGGTGCGAGGAGAAACCTGTCAACCTACGACTTAAGTCAAATAATTTACGATTTCCCAGCTGTAAATACGGAAAATAGCACCCAGCTCTAGCTCTCGAATCCTGTGTTTGTGTACACATTTATCTGGGCATTTTTCTCCCAGTGTTAGATGCCACATTTTTCCATTGACCCATGAAGACCCACGGCAAGTACGGTGTCACGGCCATGGCAGCTGCCCAGGCCCTGTGCGAGGACGTGCGGAACTTCAGCACCCGGCGGCGCAACATCATGTATCTGATGCACCGCTACCTGGTGGAGAACGGATTCTACTCCAGCGCCGAGGCCCTGAAGTCCGAGGGCAGCCTGTCCGAGGAGTACGAGCTGTGCGACAACATCGACCTGGATGGCATGTATCTGGAGTATGCCAGCTTCTTCAACATGAAGTTCGGCAAGTATCCCAAGATACTCAAGAAAGTTGGGCCCAAGATCAAGGTGGAGATGGTGGCGGGCAAAGGGCAGCAGCCTAAGCAGCAGCAGGAGAAGGACAAGTCCGAGAAGCTGGAGAAGCTGGAGAAGCTAGAGAAGGTACCGGCGAAGCACACACAGAACGAGGCGGCAGGTTCCCTGGCCAACTGGCACATGGGTGTGGGTGCGGCCAAAGTGGCGGCCAGCTTGAATCCGCACAGCTACTCGCAGTCTCAGCAGGACAACAGCAATGCCAGTAATCCTCTGCAGATCAGGAAAATGGAGACGCCAGTGGAGAGTGGAAGTCCCGGCGATGGCCCGAACGCCAAGTTGGTGGGCGAAATAGAGCATGGACACCTGGGCGGCGATGACTCGCTGTTCGCCTCCATGGACTGGCAGTCGCTGGCCGAGCTGGTCAAGACCTCTATACTCCGCGAGGACATCCAGCTCCGCTGGTCCGATGTCTGCGGCAACCAGCGGGCCATCGAGCTGATCAAGGAGGCGGTGCTCACGCCCATTGAGTATCCGCAGCTGTTTGCCCACGGCCTGAAGCCCTGGCGCTCCCTGCTGCTCCATGGACCCCCAGGCAGTGGCAAGACCTTCCTGGCCAAGGCCCTGTACGCGGAGACCCGCGGCCAGGTGACCTTTTTCAATATCACCGCCAGCATTATGGTGAGCAAGTGGCGCGGCGAATCGGAGAAAATTCTGCGCGTACTCTTTCACATGGCCGCCAAGAGGGCGCCGTCGGTCATCTTTCTGGACGAGATCGAGAGCTTGACCTCCAAGCGGGACAGGGTCACGGATCACGAGAGCTCCAAGCGCTTCAAGAACGAGCTGCTCCAGCTGCTGGATGGCATGGAGCACACCCTGAAGGGTGTCTTTGTCCTGGCCAGCACCAATTTGCCCTGGGACATTGACGAGGCCTTTCTGCGTCGCTTCGAAAAGAAGCTGCTGGTCCAGCTGCCCAATCAGGCGGAGAGGAGCAGCCTCATTGGTCGCCTGCTGGGGGCCAGCATCACGCTGACCCCCAAGCTGCTGGAGCATCTGGTCAAGATCTCGGATCAGTTCACTGGCGATGAGATACGTTTGGCCTGCAAGGAGGTCAGCATGCAGCGGGTGAGGTGTGCCACCACCAACAAGCTGCTCCCAGGAGCGGCCAAGGACTCGCCGGCGGCTGTGAGCGAGGCGAATGTGGAGAAGGCCTTCAAGATGGTGCGTCCTCTGGGACAGAAGCTGCTGGCCAAGCACGAGCAGTGGCAGCAGGAGAATGGCTCTTAATTCATATTGTAAACTTGATTACCTGTAAAATCTGGCTTTCAAATAAAAATTCAAGGAAAGAGACTGCACTCTCCCCAGCATTCATTCATTCATTCATTCATTACCTGCCCGTGGTGCGTCGCCTGGCTCCCGCAATGGTCATCCTGGACACATATCTCCGTATCCTTCCGCTGGATCTGCGCTGCGTGTTCCCCGTGTTCACCGATTTCACACTGTACTCGGTGGCCGTGGAGCTCCTTCGATCGCTGATCATCACATCGGAGCAGAGGGACGAGGATAGAATGGAGGCGGCGGATCGTCGCTTGCCACCCGTGAAGGTGCCACCGCCACTCGATGAGGTTGTGGTGGCGGAGCTATCGGAGCGTGAAAACAGGGAGGAGCGCTTGCTTCGACTGCTGGACCCTGTGCCGGTGGCATCTTGTATATTGCTATAGAACTCCTCCGTTTCCCGGTCATAGGTCTCGTCCTCCTCATCATCCTCGTCCATGGGATCCACCTCGAACTCCTCGCCCTCGGCCTCGGTGGCCATGGTGTCGCTCCTTTGGCTCATTCCCCGCATCCGGCTGCTGCCATTGGACAGGGATGAGGAGTGCTTATGCTGCTGCTGATGCTGCTGCTGCTGCAGCTGGTAATACTCGTGGCAGTCGCCGCGGGATCCCCGGGATCGACTGCTTCCGCTCAGGTAGCGATATGGCGCCGAGCTGGAGTTGCTGGTGGTGCTCAGCGAGTGGCGTTTCTCCACCAGACCCCCATTGGTCACCTCACCAGAAGCAGAAGCACCACCGCCACCATCGCCGGCATCGCCATCGCTCTCGCCGCCTCCAACGCTGCCGCTGAAGGTGACCTCGTGGAACTTGGAGGACTTGCGGCGGCTCCTGGAAGCCATGCCCTCGCCATTGCCCAGGGAAATGGAGGGTCGCGGTCGATTGTTATTGTCCCGCTTCTGCTGATCCTGCTGATGCTGGTGCTGGTACTCCTCATCCTCACCTCCATCCGGCATCAGGGTTAGGGCCAGGGCGGGCCTGCCCCTTTTGCGGGTCCAGGGAAAGGCCCGGATAAATGCAAAGATGATGAACAGCGTGGCTATCATCTCAGGTTTTATATATTTTGTTCTTTGTTTAATTATGTTTACGTTTTTAGAGAACTATTCTCTTTGAAAATCGCGCACTCATGGTTATATTTTTGTTGGATTTTATTTTTTTAATTTCGATTTCGATTTCGGTTTAAGTTTCGTTTTTGGTTTTGGATTTCGTTTTGGTTTATGTTTATTTGTTTGCTCTGGTAAATATTTACTTTAATTAAGGTAATTTTTGAGAGAGAGACAGCGAGAGAGAGAAAAGTTAAAAGAAGAGTTGAGAGCCGGAACCGGAAGTCCATACAAAAAAAGGGGGGAAGGCGTGTAAGAGAGAGTGGAAAACGGAGGAACTGCAGCTGACAGACACGTGGACCTAAAATGATGGATCAACGGTCAGTGCTGACAGCCAGGAAAAATGTTGGAAAAAGGGTTGCAAAAAGGGGTAAACCAAATGAAAAATTAGCACTAGTAATGATATATCGATAAAAATATATAAAAAGTATCGAAAACATTTTTCTTTCGAATGTTTAGATAGTAAAAAACATCGCACAGGTATAGGAAGAGTTCTATTTCGCATATCGATTAAAATCATTTAAAAAAAAACATAAAAAATATCTTAAACTTCACTAAATCGAATGTCTGAATAAAGAGAATTATTGCATATCGACAGGAAAAGCAAGGTATGGAATATCGATATAAATAACATATCGAAAATATCGTAAACTTCAATATGACAAATGTTTAAAAAGCAAAAAAAAAAAATTACATTTAATTTAAAAACTTAGATTTTAACGAGTGATGCCATTTAAAAGACTTAATTTATTGAATCGATAAATCAAGCAGAGTCTTCAGTTATCGCCCATATATCGCAAGATTAAACTATTGATTTTTATATCGATATTGAAAATTTCTTTGGTACCTAGCTTAAAATTCTCATTATAAATTTTGATGAATTTTTTTAATTATATAAAAACATGGCAGGGAAAATGCAGAACACTGGGAAAAAAAATTATGGTAAGCCCAAAAATGAACAGTATTTCAATTAACCTTAAATATTACCATATATAATATATTATAATAAACTAGTTTTAGTGGACTCATTTCTAAGTAAAGGAGAGGAAATTTGAGCCCCCAATTTAAATCTCGATTTACGTCTCCACGTTTGACGTTTCCTGATCCACGCTTCATTTGCTTTCCAGCTTCATTTTCGCAGCTTTATGCTTTATCCGATTGATACAAATAAAAACATAGCTACATACATATATACACTCGTTTCTTTCGACTGACTGACTGATGTACTGATGCTCGGATAAACTGCCGGATTGACGAGTGATTTTGTGCACAATTTTGATGGCGCTGCGAGAATATTATGATAATCAATGCACAATTATTGCACACATCTATGGATACACTTGTACACACACACCACACACACATCAGGATACATAAAGGAGACTCTAAGTGCAGGACAACTTTTTCCTACTTATTTTGTTTCCCACTCGAGTAGCATTCTTGCCTTTGATGGGACATTTCTTCCTCCCAGCCCGGCCTCCCTGGGCTTCCATATTTTCTGCCTTGTTAGGGATAAGAGCAAGAGAAATTGCGTAGAGATTGTATAGAAATTGTATAGACAACAACAACAGCAGCAACGGGGGCATTAAAGGACCCTCAGAGCCTCAGAGCTTCAGACCCTTTGAGCGGCTTAACCAACTATCGCAACTATACTCTCCGCTCTCTGAGTATATCCTGGCCATCCTTCGCCCCCTTTTGACCCAAGCCACGAGTAGCCACTTTTTAGTTCAAACCATAATTGAAATGATTTAACAATGCGCAGAAGGGGGCTGGGCTTAGGTGGCCCTTAACTAGAGAGGAGGCTAAGACAGGACACGGCTAGTGCTTTGGGAAGGACTTAAGTTACGGTTTTCTATGTAAAAACAAGTAATGCCAGAGCTTGGTTGAAATATATAAATCCTGGAGGATCAAATCTGCCCCATTAAGGATCAATATATATAAAAAAATAGCAATTTCCTATAGTCCTATATTTCCATTTCTTTGTAAATTAATCAAGCAAATATGTTTATTATTTAAAACCCACTTTACTCCACTTACTCTCTTCCTCCGGACAGTTTTCTCAACAAATTCTAAAGCAACTCAATTGGGTTTAATTAAAACTATCAGAAGGCACCGGGTTCAGGAAGCGTACAAAATTCTGATGGAGGACGGCCAACCAAGATGATGATGAAGCTGCAGGCAGCCAGCCGACCGCCCACTTTTCCACCTGCGGCGCACGCACTACTTTTTAATTTGTTCAAATTGCATTAAAAAATGCTAGCAGAAAGAAAAACAAGTAAAACCAAGAAATAAAAGCTAGAAAAAGCGGCCAGGAAAACTTGCCACCAACGAGAAAGGATTGCAATATACTCTATATGAAAGGGAAGGAGACTGGAACTGGGACTGGGAAGAGACCAAGAGCCTGAGAGGGGCAGCAGTGGCATCTAAAGTGAATTAAGCTCAGCAAAAACGCTTTCTCTATTTATACATAAAGTCTGTGCCAGGGCGAGTGATGTCCAATGGCATAATTCCAGGTGAAAAATGTAAGACGGGCCAGGGAAAGATGACTTTTAATTGGCCAGGGAGAAAGAGAGAGGGAGAGCTTTAATGGTAAGTAAAATATAAAGAATTTGAGTTATTAAATCTAAATTAATTTTAGAATATAACTAATTTGCTTAAGGATTTATTAGTGATTTAAAAATCAAGAGAATACATCTAAAAAATATACCTTTAAATGGATTTCTATATAAATAAAAGGTCTAGGTCTTTGAAAAATTATTAAATAATCATCTAAAGAAACTGCAACATTTTTGATTCTTCGAGCCGGATCTTCGAGGTATATTTCCCATAAAAAAGTCAAAGTCAAACTCAGGTAACACTTTAATTAAACAAACCAGCAATTAAATACTTTTCCTAGCTACAAAGCCACTTTAAGTGAACTTCATGTGGCTAATGTCCAATTTTAATTGAATATTTCACGTTCAAGGCCAAAGCCTTTGTCTTCTTTGACTTGTGAAGGCTAATTGCTTACCAATTAGTGCTCCTCCGATATTCAATCAGGCTGGAAGGCCTTTAAGCCTTGGCTTTAACATGGCTTTCCACTTAAGCCCACTTAAGTCATCGCATTAGCATTAGCTTTACCGCTAGTTGCAGTTGCAGGTGGCCCATCCTGGATGCTGCGATTTCAAGTGTTTTCTTTTTTCGTTGCCTCTTTTACTACTTTTCTCTCATTTCGCTTCGCTTTTCTTTAAGTGTTGGCAAACAAGCTGGTAACAGGGCCCAAATGCAACCCGTCTCTTGCTCTCGTGAGTTCTGGGGGAGCGCCTTGGGCACTGTTTGCTACTTTTACAGCGACTGCGCCTGTACACACCACACACACACAGCCGCCTTACCACACAGACACACTCAAATATTTCCTTTCAATTTTTTTTGTTGTTTGCTTTCCTACAGCTCTGTTGCTGTTTCTGATTTTCTTTTCCAACTAATTCCACATTTTGCTAGGCGCATGCATACTTTTACACCGATGCCACATTTCATAGCATACTTTAGGGCGAACTTTTAATTGATTTGAAGCTGTCGGTCTTCTTTATATTATTTTCATACTCTAAGTACTAATTTTTTATTTTAATAATTTATTTATATTATTTTTCCAAGCCAGAAAAAATGAATGTTCTACTACAGATATAAATATACAATCATTTTATAGCATACTTTTGAACGAACTTTTAATTGATTTGAAATATTTCCTGTTCTTAACTAATCCCATTTATTTTCGTCACAAATATTAAGCAAATAATAGTAGAACTAATATATAAAATACACAAGAAAATAGTATTTAATTTTATTCCATAGTTGTCTTTTAGTTCTTTTTTTCTGTTAATCCTATTATCCTGACCACAATTGTAAATAAATATATTTATATAAATATACAAATGTGTGTGTGCAGCTTTTCAGCATCCTCAGCTGCTGCTGCTGTTGTTGTTGTTGTTGTTTCCCTCTCGGGGGCTAAATTTAAGTAGCAACAAATCACTTCATTGTTTGCGTGTTTACATAATATTTATACATTGTACTTGTGGGTCTCTCTCTCTCTCGCTTCCCACAATCTCTCTGTCTCGCTGTCTCTGTTGTCACAGTGTTGTTTCATTAATAAAAATGCTTTCTCGAGGAGGCAAAAAAAAAAGAGAGAAAAATCGAAATACACAAACTCCGGCAGACAAAAAGAAAAACTTTCAGACTGCAAGTCGCCAGAGAAAGCAAAACAAAAAGGGGAAAATAGGAAAACAAATGATAGAAATCTAAAAAAAAAAAAAAAAAACGCACTTATTTTATCAAAGGGGACAAAGTAAGGAGCTTAAGAAATAGAAATAAATATATATAAACCATAAATCATTAACTAATATTAATGTGCAAGTTATTCTCTTCTGTGGTTTTCAAACCCTAAAATGTCCACTAAGAAAATCAGTGCTGCTTCATCTAAGAAACTATACGCAAGAAGATATTCTTGTGAAGATTAATTAACCTTAGTAGAAAAACAGGTAAATTAAATGCAATGCAAATGCAAGGCTATGGCGTTTGAATGATAAATGCCAGGGGTAGAGCCAATCAACCTTTAAGCCCGATTACTTAAACCCATAAGCCAGCATTCATCACTTGAAATTTAGTTCAAACTACTTGGCACTTTAAAGTGTGTGAGTGTTCTTGCCAGTCATTAACAACCCCATCAGCTTCATCAGCATCATCATCATTATCCCCTTGCCCCCCATACTCGTAATCATCATTATCATCAGCCCTAATATCCCCTGCCAGCGACGTCATAAATAATGCTCCCTCCACGGCAACTTAATGCAAAACATCTTCCAAAATATGCGCATAGTTTCCATAAGCTGATGGCGGGGGGTCGGCGTTGGTTGGTGGATATTTAAAGCAAAATGCAGAGAGGATAATGGATAAAATATTTTAGCCAAAGCCAAAAGCAAAGCGTTTAAAACGTAGGGGCGTGAAAAGTTATGCGGCAACGTTGCGTATGCTTAATGGAAACCTTGAAACTTCAATGATTGCATTTCGGATTTATTACAATTTCAGGCAGGCAGGCAGCAGGCACTCCTTAAGCTTTCGCTTCGAAGAAATTTCAGGAATTGCATTCATTACGCACTTTTCACATGAGCACACAGAGTAGGAGGAGAAAGGGAGGAAGTGGTTTGGTAGTGCAAGAGGCAGAAAATCATTCCCCCCAAAATATGCACCAGGGAGACCCCTCATATTTCGCTTACACTTGCAATCGCACGGAAATTGTGAGAGAAACTTATTTTGGAGATTTCACCACAGTGTTGCATACTTTTGGGGCTCTTTAAAAAAGGTTTTACAATCTTCAACAACAGAAAGGAGCTCGAAAAAGCCATTAAATATTTAAAAAGGCTTTCCTTATAGCTACTCACTTTAGTCTGGGCTCCTTGCACTCTTCTCTTTTTTTGGCAGTGCAACTTTTTGTGGTACTTCTAGGATTTCCCTCTTCCCTTCCTGTTTTTTTTTCTCCCCCTTTCTCGTGGTGATGTGTTCCTGCCTTTTTGGCCAGCTAACAAACCTCAGGCTGGTCAAAACCGTTCCCCCCGTTCCTTTGGAAAATTGTGAGCCCCCCCGAATAGCCTTAACCCTCGACTGAACACCGTAGGCTTCATCATTTCCTGTCCGTGTCTCTGATGTGTCAGTTTGTTGGCCCAGCTGCAATTTGAGGCTTTTGTGTTGGGAAATGGGTATGGAAATGCGAATGGGAATGGGAATGGGAGAAAGGTGATTGGAAATGGAAATGCAAATCATGATAATGCCGATATGCTGATGATGATGGAATCGATGATGTTGACGATGGCCTTTGGGCGAATGCCATTTTCAATGGGTCTCAATGCAAATGCTGACCAAATTAGTGTCAAAACGTATTGACTATATATATATATATATACATATACATATGCATATACAAGGGATGCTGTTGCCGCACACAGATACGCACTCACACTCTGGACTGCGGTGGTTAATGGCGTTGCAATTTGCATATGTGTGTCAAAGGCTTGCTCCCTTACTCTGCACTGAAGGAAAGTGTCAGAGATTTCTTAGGAATATATTGGAAAATCTAGAAATAAGACTATATAAATGATTTAATTACATTTTATATATAAAAGATATCAACAGCACGGTATGCTATGCTAGAACATCATTCCAGAAAAGTCTTTCATAGTCTGAATTTAGCTTTAATGAATCTTTTTTATAATATATAACATATAAAACTCTTACTTTCTTATCAATTTCTTAATTATTTTTATGAGCTTTTCATTTCCAATAATTAATATATTTTTAAAGGTTGTAAAAAAACGAACTTTAATGTCCTGCTTTTTTTAGCCTTATGTGGCGCACTTGCTTTCGCTCTGTTTGCCATGAATTTTCAGCTAACACACTTAACCCACTTGCCACGCCCCACTTGCCACACATAGCCCACACACCGCCCTCTACTCTCGACCCTCCCTCCGCCTTTCCCCTCATCCCTGGCATACATAATTCACGAAAAATGTTTTCTGCACTTTAAGGAAAATTCACTCTCATAGATGTTTGTATGTATGAGCGAAAATAAAAAGCAGCAGACGAGATTGCAATTAAATTATGTAGAAATATAATTAAGACTAAAAGTGTTGCCAAATCGGGTTAGCACTGGACCAAGTGTGTGTGTGTGTGTGTAGTTTTGCCTGCAAATTTGTGTTGCCTACTTTCAAGCTGATTTAGCCAAAGGCCAACACAACTTTCGGAAAACTAATATAAATCACATTAAAACAAGACTGCCTTTCGGGCTTAGCACAAATTCAATTCAATAAAATTAATAGCCCATTCCAGAGATACCCATTTTCACTCATCATCGATGGCCTTTCATCTTGCTTTATGAGTTCTAATTCCCTTTTTGTCGCTGCAAATTGAATGCTGCAAATTGAGCGGCAGCAAACTTATGACGTCAGGGACGTCTCGCTTTTCCGGGAGGGTAAAAAAATATCGATTTTTTTTTTAATTTTAAGAAAACAAATTAATATACTGTGGAAGGTCCAGCCGACACAAACTAGGCAGCATTTTTTAAAGTTAGTTACTCTGTGAATTATATTTATTTAAGAAGGAACAAAAATTTACCAAGAAAGGTCCCTACTCTCAGTCAACCTCAGCGGCCTATTCAATCTAGCCGAAAATTCTAAGGAATTAAAGTTGGTACTATTTTTAAATTATATATTTTTTAAGAAATAAACTTTTTGCACGGAGGAAGGACTCTACATAGCCACCAAGGTAGTTAAATTTCTGAAATATTTCCAAATTATATATCTTCTTCCCTATCAAATATATTCGAATTGTCGTAAAAAGAGCCTTGGCTCGCAGCAAATGTCACGCAACACCCCCCTGCTTTTTGTACCACGCCTCTGGAAAAGTCTTTTGACAATTAAATGATGCCAACGAGAACAATGAAAGAAATAGACTGGAGCGAAGGAGGCTGAGAACTGAGACAGAGAGCCGCAGCTGAGGCATCTTAAAAATGTTCATCCAGAAAGAGGGCGAAAAGGAGGTTTTCTGGGGTATATAATATATAGATATATATATACCTATATATAAATTGGTAAGGGTGCCGTAAATGACGTTGCTTTTAGCGCTGGCCCAGGCAAACTCAATTAAATGTGACAGTGAAAATGCTTCTGCCTGTGTCTGCCTAAAAGTATGCTTTATGTAAAAGGCCTGGCGACGGGGGTTCTCATTTAGAGGGGGAAGGGGGAGACCAGGTGGAGAGGGGGAGAATTCTAAATGCCAGGTGTGCGAGTGCTAGGCATGTGTATGTGTGTTTCTGTGCGTCATTCCATCAGCGAAAGTTGCTTTAATTTTATCAAGCGCTCAAAGTGTTGCATACTTTCTGGTGCCGAAACTATAGATAAAGAAAAATACATTTCAGGAAAATGGAAAAACCAGTAGAAAAAGCTTAGGCATGATGTAGCATCTAAAAATATTTAATTTTATTTGATTTCAATATAGGTAATAAAGGTAATTCAAATAAATTCGTAGAGATTTGAAAACCTAAATTGGATCATCTAAAAGTATGCAACGTAAGTTTAGCCACCCTTGGTAAGTCAAGTATTTAAAATATTATTTGATTTAAATATATAAAAATGTAAGAGATAATTCAAATAAATAGTTTGAGATTTGAAAAGTTTAATTAGAGCAAATAAAAGTATGAAACATAAATTTACACTATTCTAATAAGGTAAATTTCCTAAGCACACTTTTAGCCACCTGAAAAGGTGTTCCCAAATCACCTTTTGTTTCGAGTAAGCCCTCAAGTTCTGGGTCTGGTTTAAATTCCCCCTCAAAAAGCGCGACTTTAAGTGGAATTACAGTAAGTACTCTTGATCTTTCACACTTTTGGCCGTGTTAAAGCGAAGATGTTAAAAAAAGAAGGCAAATATGCCGGGTATTCCCCCCACATTCCCTCTATCTCTCTCTCCATCGGGGGCTACTATCTCTTTCGCACAGTTGCGCCATCAGCGTTTTCATCTTTATCGCTTGGAAATGGCAGGCAGCAGCTGCCAATAAGCAACGATTATGCTTGTAGCTACAATCGACTGCTGCCGCCGAGTATCTGAGCCTGTGCCAGTGCCTTTGTATCTGTATCTGTGTATCTGTATCTGTAGCTGTGTAGCTGCGTATCTCTGTGGGCGAGTGTTTGGTAATGTGCCTTGTTGTTGCCCGTTTGTGTGCTTGTACTAATGCCCGAGCAACAAAAATGCATGAGCACTCAAGTCAACCTCAAAGCCAATGTGTCTGTGTATGTATCTGTGTCTCTGTTTATCGATGTGTGTGTGTGTGGGTGTTTGTGTGTGTGTGAGCCCATTGATAGCACTTGCGAGGCGTTATAAACTGCAATCAGTTACAGCCCTAAAAAAAAGGTTGAAAAGAATCCAAGCCTAGGAAAAAATATATAACTCCATGTAACTCAATGTTTAATCGCCATGAAAAAGACCCTCTGTGTTTTGTGTGGAATTTGTATTATATTTCAAGTATTTTCTTTTGTTAAATGTTTGTATTTATGCGAATATTTTTATTTTTATTTTTTGCCAGTGCAGCACACAGCAAAAACTGACCCAAAGGCATTTCTTTTTGCGCACGAAATGTATAAACCGAAATGAAAAGGAAATTGTAAATAAAGCGGGGAGACAGCGAAAAAGTAAAGGAATTTCTTTTGCAAATCAACTTTGCTGTTGTTACATTTAAATTTGCGCAAAGCATGTAAAATAGTTTAGATGAAAGCGGTAGAAAAATTCTCTTCTAAGAGCAAAAAAAAAAAGGGAAACCTAAAGAAATGGAAAACATTCAGTAAGGCTTATGCTTTCCCTTTTATTTCCATTTTCCCTTCTGAGCTCCTTTGTTTGGAACTTCAAGTGTAAGCAGGGCAATCCGCTTTGTTATTATTTTATGTACGGAATAACTTTAGGCGGGTGTTAAGACGCTTGTAAATTATGGCACTTAATCCTTTTGAATCCCCACTTTTGCTTCATTAAAAGAGTATAGTATTATCCGAATTAAAACCACTAGTTATAGATACTTCAACTGACAAATCTTTCCGTTATCTAACTTTCATTTTGGTCCTTCGAGCCGGTTCTTTGACTTTTAAAAGCTATAAGTTAAATTCTTTAAAGCGTTTGGCTATTAAACTATTCAAAATTCATATTTTAGATCCTTCAATTCGGTGTTCCCTCTTTTCAGTTTAGTTTATAGTTTCCTTTGTTCCTGCTAGTTTCAACTAGAACTCACATGGCTACCCATTCGTTTCTATTGTTCCACTTTCCAGTTTTCAATTCCCCGCAGGACTGCAGTTTATTTATTAAGTTATTATGCAACGAAATTGAAACAATTTTGCGCTTTTCATTTGCTCGCTGATCCGGGCAACTTAATTAGTTGATAATCATTTAATGCACTCGCCCACTGAGATTGGTGGGTGGCTTGGGTTGGCTTGGGTTCGTTGGGGTTGGGTTAAGGAGGGTGGTTTTTGTTGGCTGTGAGTGGTGTGCGGTGAACTGAGATGCGCTGAGCAGCCACAAGGTATTCGGTCGTGTATGAGTGTTGGTGTGTGTGTGCATAAATTAAATTAAAATTAAATGTTTAAAAAGGCGACGACGGAAACGACGCGTAAAAGGCGAGAAAAGCTGTCGGCTCAAGGAACTTAAGCCAAGTCAATTGCTTTTTACCTTCGGGCATAATTAACCGAGGCAGGTGATTACATATTTAATGCACACACGCACGAGAATGCGGCTTAAGCCCTTAATTGATCGTTATGGTCAACTATAATGTGCCCCAAAGTGTTGTGCTTAAAAATGCGCGAATACAAGTCGTCGATTGAGGGTTTACTTTCATTTAAATCGAGGCATTAAGTAGCTTTTTATTTACAATTAAGCCGGCTGGCTCAGAAGAAATCGGTAAAAAAAGAGGTTTATATATTTTTGTATATTCCAGAATCACAACTAAATTCCGTCAATGATTTCTGTAAGCCGTTGAACATTTATTAAAATTAAAAGCAACAGAGAGGAGGCGATGGCAGGACCTTTACAAAAGAAAAGACATCTCAAAAGTGGGCCATCGCATTTCCTCTTGCCTCCCTCTCTCAAAATCCGTTAACAGACACAATAAAGACCATTACACAACATCCTACCATTCATATATATATATTATATATATATCTATACGATATATATATTCCCTTTCTACTTATGGCTTTTTATAGCACGTTGATTGCTGGTCTAAAAAAAAATTCAAAAAAAAAAATAAAGAAAACCGAAAACGCAAGCGGGCAAATGAAAACGAGAAAAGGAAAAGAAATTGAAAATGCCCGGCAAGCAGCAGAGCAGAATGATATGATGATGAGTGCGGGGGCGGGGGCGGGGCAAGCAAGGGTTGGGCAGGCAGGGGGAGGGGCTGGAGACCGCCCCTCTGATAAGTAGGTGAAATCCCTGCAGGATTTCGCCGCAAAACATAAAAGAGTTGCCACCCTACACGCAAAAACACAACCACACCATTGCCACACCAGTACAGTCTGTCCGACAAGGCATCTAGAAAATATGTCCTTGCAGCCTTGGTTCGAGAATATATATTATATATATTAAACAGAATGTAGTAGTCATAATAATCATATTTGGGCACTGTTTATTACACTGTCTGGCAAGGGAGAATCTTATTTTGCTCTTTTGTTACTTTGAATTTAGTTATACCTTCCACTAATCAATTTAACAATAAAAGAACTTAATTCTTTCAAGAGAAATATTTCTTTATTTTTACTAAAATGTTTACATTTTCCTAAAATACTTTCTTTAGAGCTTCAAAGAAATTTATTTACTGAAAATGCTTTTACAACTCTATTTTTCTATTGCAATTATCGACTAAGATTTAGTTGTAATTCCAACTAAGGCTGTATAACTACGTCAGAACTTCATCATTTGAAAAGAAACCCTTCATAAATTTTAACAAATTACTTTCCTTACAGTTTCAAAGAATTTAATTTACTGAAAACGCTTTTAAAACTCAATTTTTTCGATTGCACTTCTCTTTATTTGCAAAGATACTTTTTATATATATATATTTTTTTTTTTTGAAACCAAATCGATTTGGCCTTCCACTCGCCTCATATAAAAAATATCATATAAAAATATTTCATCTGTCGGGAGGCGGAGGAGAGACAGGGAAATGCGTATAAAAATGGCATTAGAAATACACTAAAGCGAAAGACGCAGCAATAAATGGTGGAGAAGCCAAACAAAGGGGGGCAGGAGGAGGCTGTTAAGGAGGAGAAACAGGAAATAAAATTCCACTTTAAGCGTTTTTAATACAAATGCAAATACGTAAAAAAGAAGGAAGAAAAAATAAAGAAAAGAAACGGGAGACCATGAAAGAGACAGCTTGACAGTCGTGTGAGCGATGAGGAAAGAGAGAAGGGGAGAAAAAGATAGAGAGAGAAAGAGACAGACGTAGACAAATGCGGTCACATTGAGGTATATTAATATATATTTCTGTTCGAGGCAGAAGCCCATGAAAGGGTTTTCCACCCACTCCAGGTTGCTATTCATGATGTGACTACGAAATAAAGATGGGTAAATGCACTGGAAAATAAGGCGGGATATTCGAAATCCCCTAAAAATGCGGCGCAAAAGCAGGCTACAAAAATAACATTTTGTATAACATACTTGTTCGACCGGTCAAGCATTTAATTTTATATTTTTAGTAAATATATTACCATATCAGTAAAAAGTATAGGTATAATATTATCATTGCTCTCTGTGCACAAGTTTGTCTCACATGTAAACAGTCGGAAAATGGCAGACAAAGAAGCTGCCAAAGGCTTTGCAAAATGGAGAAAACTGGAGTGAGCTACATGCCACAAATAAAGTGGCAGCTACAAGCCAGGGGGTAGAGGAAAAAAAAGAAAATAGAAAAACACAAGACATACACAGACGAACAGACGCACAGACAAGTGCATATGAAAAAATCATGGCATAGTTTAAGGCGCTCGCTTACAGCAGCGGAAAAGCGGAAAAGGAAGCGAGACACACAGAGAGGGGAAAAGCGCTGAAATTGCAAAAGCGGAAGTGTAATAAAGTGCAAAAGTGCAAAAAACCCAGCTCGAGAGAGAGAGTGTGAGGCAGCACAGAGTCAAGTGAGATGAGAACAATGCGAAACAAGAAAAGTCAAGTGTAAGAAGTGTCACAAGTTGTTAAAAGAAAAGCGAAGCTGGGGCAGGCGGGAGAAAAGCGAACTGAAAAGGTGAAATGTGAGATGAATTGAATTGAGCAGATGCAAAGCAGATGAGAATTTCCAGAAAATTTCGACAGGGGTACTTGGAAAAACAAGTTTTAACTAAAATTCCAAAGGAGCTTCTTAAAAATTAGGAGTTGAAAATAATTCGAGTTCCCAGAAGGTTGGATTTCTTAACAAATTTTTCAATAAATAAAGCTAAGCTATCCAAAGCTAAACATCCAAACATCTTCCCTTAGAATTTAAAGCCTAGTTGGCACTCGGAGCAGCCACAAGTAAGGGAAAATTCAAGGTGGCCATATAGGTTTCACCGAAAACGTGTCCGTGCGTGTCCATGTGTGTCCATGTGGGCACACAATCAAGGGAAGCATGCAAGTAGAATGAACGGAAACGTTACTGGCACAAGGACCTCGAAAAGTATGCAACATTAAGTGTGGCAGCGTTGTCGTTGCCTTTGTCTCACCTTCCCTCGCAGCCCACATCCCCCCCATTCGCCTTGCTCCCTATTCACCTGTTATTTTCCACCTCTTTCCACCTTAAGTTCCACCTCTTATGTGCCATTTTTGCATAAGTTTCTCTAGCTGTCAATGTCCTGTGAAAGGTTAGCGGGGCATACATGACTTTTCAACAAAGTTGTTGCATATAATATAATTTTCATAGATATTTCTATTTAAAATCAATTTCTAAAAAATAAACTCAACCAATGAAGAAGTCTTATTTTAAAAACCTATTTTCATGTTGCTCCTTCGAGACGGATCTTTGACTTATAATAGCTTTTATTTAGCTATTTTACATTGGTCCTTCGAGTCGGATCTCTGACTTTGGATAGCCATTATTTTAGTTCCTTAGAAAAAATCCAAATTAGAATTCAAAAGTCGTTTAACAATATTTTCCTCAACTTTTTCCAATGAAAGCTATTCTTAATAGTTGCAACTTTATAAAATAACTATAAATGTCAAAGAATACCATCACAACTTATGGGTATAAATCCTTAAAATAGCTTCAACTTTTCAGGGCATTTCATAGTCCCTTCTTCGTTTTTTTTTTTTTTTTTTTTTTCAAAAATAAAACAACTTGAAACTTTATCCACTTCCTCTTCCCTTTCTTTCCTTTTATTGCACTCAACAAAAACAAGATGAACACAAAAAAAAGGAACAACAGCGAGACTCATTAACAAAAATGCGCAAGGGAAAATAAAACCAAAAAGTTGAAGAGGAAAAGCAACAAAAGTGCTTGGAAAAGTCTCTTCAGAATAAACGAAGAATGTCTCAAGAAGAAGCAGCAGAAGAAGAAGGATAAGGGAAGCCCAAATAAAATACAGAGAGAGAAGGAGACGAAGAGGGAGATAATGAAAAACAAGTTTTCCTCACTAATCAACTTCCAAATGAACTGCAAGTCAAGTGGTGTTTTATTTTTTGTTTTTGTTGTGGGGTTTTTTTTCACTTCTTTCTCTGGGAAAAAGTTAAATTATGAAAATGTCAAGAACAATACACATGTGTCATGTCTGTGAATGCCAGCCGCCCACACACATACATATATAAACGAATAAATGCCAAAAACAATTTACATAAAAATATTTGTGCCAAAAAGTTTTCAACACATGAGCTCCGCGGGGGAGAGTTTCGGAAAATTTCCATATGAAAAGCAAATGTGAGGGCGGGGAGAGGTTTTTCGGGGGCAAGTTTATCACTTGAAGCATCGCCTAATCAAGAACCCGGCATCCCGAAACGCCGACCGCACAATTTACAGCTTTTCCAGCTTTTCACCCCCCTCCCGTTTTACATCCTGGAGTTCACCCACACACACCCTTTGCCTGCTTTGTATTTGCTGAAGTTGAAATTTTCAATTTCAGCACACAAAACTCATTAGGAGACAACTCGTAAGACCTTTCGCAAAATAAAAAAAAAAATGAAAAGAAGGCAAAACATTAAAAAGGGGCTACAAATTTCGGGATGAAAGGAAATTATCACAATTCCTTGGTATGTTTTTGGGGTTTAAAAATAACCTCAAGTTGGCCCAAATGGAAGTTACAAAATGTGCAGGAGGAATAACGGAGGCGATGGTTAAATAATTTTAAAACAATTTACCAGAAACCTCTTTATTAATTAACTTATTCTGAATAGGTTGTAAAATATTTTCAAATAGATTTTCGCTATACCACCAGGACTCTCTTGGCTAGGACAGGGATTTTGCGCCTGAGAATTATTACGCCTAATATCAGGAGATATTTGTTCCCCTTTCTAATGTGTGCACTTATTTTACAAATAAAATTATGGAATATTTTTTGAACACTTTAAGTAAGCCCAACAACTGGAAATCACTCAACCATTGAAGATTTGCAGCTTAAAAACCTTTTGGAAATTATGTACTTGGTAATTATAAGGCCTAATGTCAGGAGAGATTAGTTCTTCTCTGTCAAACATGTTTTCCTGCACTTTTTATTTGAGAAATACATTTCTAGACATTTTTTGTAAATTTAAATCAATTATTAAAGGTTTAAAGCTTGATATCGCTTTGGGAATTTTCGAATTGGGAATTATAAGGTTTCTTCTCTCTCCTGTGTGCATATTTTATTTTACACATAAATTTATAGACATTTTTATTTTACATTTTATTTAACCTGAAGGGCCGGGAATCACTCAGCCATTGAAGGTTCCCAGTTTGAAGCCACGACCTTGGCATCGGCCTCCATCTATAATTTCAGCGACTGTCACGCGCCCATCTCTAAGCCTCACGTAATGCCTCACGTAATGCTCACGAGTGCGTTCGCTTTGCGCTTTCGATTCAATCAATTCTTGATGTCTTTATTAATATTTATGCGATGCTGCCGACAATCTGCGTATCTGTGTTCGCGCTGGTATCTCCCTATGTGTGTGTGTGTGTGTGTGAGAGAGAGTGCGGCGCCTTTACGTCAGAGGGCGGCGCATAACGCTCTTTTCCCCCCCTTAACCACGACCTTCACTCGCCAAAAAAAAAAAAAAATAAATAAATAAATATGCGTGCAATGAAAATTTTTTAAGTGCTTTAATTTTATTTTCGTTACGAAGGGAAGAGCTGAAAAGGCGCTTGGAGTTTTTTTGGATTTCATGTAATAATTCGATTTTAAGAGTATATTGCCATCTCGCTTTGCCACTCCTATATCTATCTCTTTCTGCTTGTGTCTCAGTTTTAACTTTGCATTCTATTTCCCTTTTTTTAAATGTTTTTATTTTCTTTCAAGGAGCCATCACTCCAACGCATCTCATATTTTTTGTGTCTATTTTTGTATCGTTTTTATTATTACTTTTATTTTTTTTCGCTAATTCGCTTTGTAGCCATTAATGGTCACACCCCCGTGGCCGTCTCACCTCTTGGCAAGTCAGCTCACGTAGTCGGTCATTAGATCAACTTTAATGCGATGCAGTTCACGTTTTTATTTACTTAGATGTCCTCGTCCTACCTATCTATCTCCCTCTAGCTATCTTTCTCTTCCGTCTTCTGTCTCTGTCTAGTGTGACTTCCTCTTTCTCTTTCCTCTTCCTCTTTGTGGTAAAAGGAACAAAAATGAAGTAGGTGGTGGATGAATGACCACCAATTTTGGTTTTCAATAAATTCACACATCACGAAAAAAGGAGAAGAGAAAATTTAGGAATTAGTAATTTGATCAAAAATTAGAAAAATTCAGAAAATCAAGTTAAGGGAACACAATTAAAAAATTGATTTTTGAAGGATGAGAAGAAGTCAATCAAAGCTAAATCAGTATTTAAAAGTTGTATAAAGTCTGGCATCAGTGTTGGATTACGATTTAGTTTAAATCAGTGTTGACACTTATTCAAATCTCTACAAATTAATTTTTAAACAGTGTTGGATAGGGCTTTGTTTTCAGTCTAGATAAGTCTTGATAAATTCAAAAATTCTATTGAAATCTAAAATTTTCAAAAGTTGAATGTTGACACAATCCTGGTTTGAATAAATGTTTATAAAAAAACACTGTTGAAAAGCTACAAAAATAGCAAAACTAAAAATAAACTGATACTTTGACTTCCCCATGACATTCATTCACTGTACATAAAGTCTCCTGTGTATTTGGCTTTTATCACCCCCACTTGAACGTGGTCACAACCATATTCCACCCCTCTCAGTCCCAGAGCCCTGCTCCTCTTCCTTTTCTAAACCAAGGCGGGTAGAGCAACTTTAATTGAAATCTTTGCTCTGAAAGCGACTTCATGCAATTTCAAAATACTTCCTGACCCAGGAAGGGAAACCAGGGGGAACCGGGAACGGGGAACTGCTTTGGCTGCTGTGCAAAACTTTTGCCAAACAACTTTGGCTCAAAGACAAAAGCACAAGCAGTGGCGTAAAAAAAAAGAGAAGGGCCAAGGAAAACAAGAAAATGGAGGGAAATGGCAAATGGAAATTTGTTTTCCTTTCCCAGCCAACCAAAAAAACAAAAAAACAAGATAAAAAAAGCAAATAGAGCTGCCAGAGTGACAGTCATTGGTCTTTAACACAGATTGATGATGGTCTCCCGGGGTACAGTTGCCTTAAAAAGTGACCCAAGGTGGGTAATGGTTAGGTGCGCTTTGGCATCGCGTCACGCCATATAGGTAATTGGTAGATATATGGCAGAATGATCGGTCATTAAGCCATAAAGATCGAGCAATTACCTCGGATCGGATCCAACCACATATCATAAAACGGCAGCCGATGAGCCGCCTAATTGGTTCAACAACAATCGTAATCGAACCTGGCACTCAGTAAACAAATTCACAAAGAAATATTCCCAAAACTCGGATGGTAACTCGATTTAATAGAGACTTTCAGTAGATGCAACTGTCAAGTTACAGAACATAAATCCAGTGAGTTGAATTACATATATAAAACGTCATGTTTGGCTTTAAAAGATTTCCATATAACAAATTTGAATTATACCTTCCAAATTCTCAGCAATATGTTGGCAAATATATATCCCCGCAACACCAGACCTTATAAATAGCATTTATAAGGGGGTCTGGGCTTTCCAAAACCATAAAACTCAGACCCCGGTTAATAAATGGGGTTCTGTAAACTGCGTCGTTTGTCTAGCGAGTTCATTTTCATTCTCTCGATTGTAAAAGCCTCATAATATTGGGTGCAGATATGAGGGCAACTAACTTTATAGCGATCATGAAAATACAAATAAGAAATACAAAAAAAAAAAAAAAAACAGAAAAAGAAACAACATAAAAAAAAGCAAACAACAGAAATTATCAAAGTACATTTTTATGGTTTCGGTAGCCGATGAATGTCTGGGTCAGTGGAACGAGATCTATTTTTACAAATTAAAATTTCCTTGGGTAAATGGTTTTTTTGTTCTATTTAGGTTACCTTGCTTAACTTTTATTTAATAATTTTAGTTTATTCGTAATAATATTGATCAATTTCAAACAGCTTCTGCTGGCCTTGCACAGTTTCTGCATTTATTTTGGTCCTGAAACCAACTGTCTTTTTAAGACAGAGACACATCCGTTTGGACAGAGCTGAAATCTGTTGAGTTTGGTTTGACATTGACGTTGTCATGTGACGGAAAACGGAAATTAAAATCCATTTCATAGAGAGGAGAACAGGCGAAAATAGAAGCACTAATAATCAGGTTTTTTCACCGCCAACAAAGGAAAACCTACTGAAAAATAATAAAGAAAACTGATTAAAGCCTTTCATTTAAATACTTCTTCTTGTTCTTCTACGAGAATATCTGTCTGTTCCCAAAGATCTTTTATTTTATGCCCCAGGACAATTCATTTTCATTTCGCCAAACAGTTTTATGGCTCCCCAGTAGGAAAACTCACACACACACTGGAGAGGAGGGGGGTTGAAAAAAATTAAAACTTTCTTCTCCACCTGAGGTGGAACCGCATAAATTTCCGCTCAGTTCCTTGGCGGGAAAATGGAGAAAGTGGAACGACCAGAAGGCGACCTAGTTTCCCCCACTTCTCTTCGTTTATATACATATATACATACCATATAAATACATATAGAATTTTTATATATTTTTTTTAATTTCTTAGGAAGCAACAGGAGGAAGCCCTTTTGCAAATTCTCTCAGATATTTTTAATTTAATTTCGTTCAATTATGTTTATTTCATGGGAGATGGTCTAGAGTTTTTCTTCTCCGCTTTGGACACACGTGGCATGAGCGTAGAATTTTTTCTCCGCATTTTCTTCGACGACTTTTCCTGGCATTTTGCAATTATTGCCGCCACCGCTTCGGTTTGGGGAATGTTGGGATAAAAATTCTCCTTACACAGGAATTTTCAATGTAAATAATAGTGCAGGGTGGAGTGCGGTTATCAAGGGTCTAAGTGAGTGTAGGTAGTTAGTAAATGCAAAATAGATTTACCAAAGAGGAATTAAGGAAAAACAATTAATTAGGGAATTTTTAATGAACATATTTTAATTATTTTATTAAACCTAAACGATTAATCCATTAAGAAATATCACTGTGGGCGAATATTTAACCTTTGGATAACTGGATGTTGGAAGTAGAACAGAACTAAGAAAAAAGATCTATTTGAGAATTTTAAATGATTATTTTTAAATAATTGAGAACCTAATACAATTAATCACTTAAGAACTATCACTGTTTTCGAATTACTGACCTTATGGTAAGTGGTTAGAGAATGGGAAATTGATTTACCATAAAAAAGTATGAAGAAAACAATTAATTATAGCATTTTTAATAAACAATATAAAATATAATTATTCAAAATCCACAACGATTAATCGTTTGGCGATTCCTTATCCTTTCAGTGAGACCGACCCCAGTGTGACCTTTCATCGCATGCACCTATCGCATCGAATTAATCAAAACTTTTGAGTTATCCAATTAGCGCGCGTCGAAAAGTTTATCACCTCGCCCATAACATAACCTCAGACATTAACCCCTCGTCGCCCCACAATCGGAATACCCTATTTGCGGATGGAATGGGGAATCATAAAACTGAGAGGTGGAGCGTGCGGCCGAAAGAGAGGGCACGAGCGAGGGGCTTGCGGTGAACTTCATACAACACGTAATTGCTCCATGCGAAGGAGACGGATGGATGGAGGGGACCGAAAGAGATGGCTATATAGAGATTTGCATTGCTTACCGTTATGGAGCTTGAAGATGCGGAAAAGTGGAAGGAGTGTGGCGAGCGGGCGGAAAAGTGGAAAGTGGAAAGCGAGCGATGGTTGGTGGGGTCGTAAAGTGTAGCAGCTGTTTAGTAGGAAGGAAAACATAAATGAAAATCAATAAATAAAAATTTTATCGCGCGTGAGAGGGAAAGAGGGGGGGAGAAATATAAGAAGCAATGCGAGGCTTAAATTAACTCACGCACACAAGAAGGATACGGATACGGTTACGGGTTACGGGTTACGGGTTACGGAGGACATTTTGGGGGCCAGAAAGAGAAGAGGCAGAAAAACTACAAAACCGCCAAACAAAATCGATAAATTTTGCAACCACACAGTGTTAGAAAGAGAGGGAAATGTCGCGGTAGAAGCGTGGAGCGTGGGCGCCACGCCGAGACAGAGGGAGATGGCATGCTAATGCAATGGGCCAATAAATCATCGCATAAAACTGCATAAAAATGTCAGACCACCAGGAACAACAACAAAAAATGGGGCAAAAAACGGCAAGTAAAAATGTAAAATGCACTGAAGAAAAAACCAAAATCCTACTGGAAACAATAATAAATATATGTATCTATATTATAAAAATATATAAATATATCTTGTGATTTAATGGGACTTCTTCTGAAGATAGAAACCTATGAATTAGAAGGATATCTCTATGTTTTCAGCTTTATCGTTCAAAAAGTAGAAATTTTTTTGCAAGCCGTACATTTATTATTTAAATACTTATAGTTGTTGATCAAAAATAGTGCCCCAAACCGTATTCAACATAATTAAGTCTTACTTATTATATTAATCTAGGCAAGGGGCCTAGATTTTCCTAGACAAAGAACCATTTTTTCTCCGTGCACAACTAGTGGCGAAAAAATGGAAAAGCCACCCCCCCACAGCTTAGTCAATCACAGCTGAGTGCATCAAGCCATCAATCAATTAATCAATCACATAAATGTATGACAACAACAAGCGGCCCTCAATCGTTTACATCAATCAGCAATTTGCTATCAATTAGATAAAAGCCTTATCGGCAGCGGGTCTAGTGACGAAAGCACCCAACCCCTTTTTTTATTGTATTCTTTTTAACCCACTGAGCACACTTCAGCATGATTTATGACTAGAAAGAGATAGGGCTAACTACTACTACTAACGCTAGTTAGTAAAAAGCCCGAAGCCCGAAACCCGAAACTTTGGTGCTACCAAAAACAATCGCGGCGACACATATTAGCCATAAATCTGTATAACACTCGCGGCCATAAATCAATATTCAAATGCTAATGGACAACAACAATTACCAACTCCATTTACAGTGGGCCATAAAAGACAAGAAACACCAGGAGCGATAATCGCCACAGGTGGAGAAGATACTCAGACGGCGCCTAGCTAAACAAAGGCGATTGAATCCAATCTGATCCGATCCGATACTTGAACCTTGTCCCTCGTTATTCCCACCATGCGATGGCGTAGTGCAGTGGAGCAGAAAACGATGGCGCTCATGAAAATAGGAACCCTTGTCGAATAACTTTAATTTAAAGAAGGAATTTTTTTTCCCAAAAGAGGAACATCCTTAAGCATTGAGCACTGGTTTAGCATCGTTTGTAAAGAACCCTTCGACCCTATCCATCAATTTAATTGGGAATAAAATCATATATCGTCGTATTCGGACAATGAGGGCCAGTGCCCTTTGCTAAAAATTCCAAAGGGGTTTACGATAGAATTGTTAGAATTATGTAATATTGGTGTTCCTAATAAATATATTTAAAAAAATATGTTTTACAGAATACTTGGGTATACAAATTGTACATTAGTTCGAAATCTTGTTTCTATGGTTTATTAACAGAACCTTTTGCCGTGCACCCACTCATCCAACATACAGTCTAGGCCGTAAAATTGCACTCAGTACGAATTGCAACTATTTATAAATTTTTAATAATCCCATAAGAATTTAATGAATGAAGGTAGATACGTAAAAGTGGCAAATAAGAGCATAGTCATGGCCATAAAATTATAACCACTGCATGATGATGATGATCATTGAGGCTGCATATATAGAGAGGAGGCGGTGAGACGCTTCGGAATTCCATCGAGTTGTCTTGGGGGTTTATTAATAGCGAATACGTGACTGGAAGTACGACTTGGAATTATTGCCAATTTCATGTGTGACAGCGCAGAATATTATCCAACATTCTGTCGGCTGCAATGGAATATATGTATATGAGTATGCAGCAAACTTATTTTTTATTTGTTCACCTTAGTAAATCTATTTTTCTTTTATTTAGTCATTTAAAACTTTTCATTTAAAGAAATCACTTATTTCAAAACCTCAAAAATTGGAAAGCAAACATTTTACTTGAAAATTACAAGGGTTTTGTGCTGATTTGCTCATTTGCTTAGGTGAAAGGATGCTGGATTTTATGCAAAAGCAAAATGTTAACTGCGGCTTTTCTGCTATCCGTTTATTTAAAATTTTCGCTTTGATTTCGATTTGCCGGCTGGCCAAGCCAAGCAGCAAATAGAATTTGGCCTTTCAAATAAATAGAATAAATGCTGGGCGTATTGTTGGGGGGCGTGGCTTGAAACTCCGCACCCGAATCCCAATCCGGATCCAGATCCCGGATCTGGGAAAGGGACCAAAAAGCCGGACCCTTGGTAAATTACATTTGAGAAATCAACGCGCGCTGCCGATGGAGTTAAACTTTTTGCACTGAAAAGCGGCAACGGTTCGCGCTCCTCCCCCCCACTCCTAGTCCCACTCCCACTTCTCGTCTTCTGCACGATGGAGCAACAGAGAGGGGGCCATTCGGCTGAAGGAAAAGAGAAGGGCAATAGTCTAAGTCTGGGCCTGAAGGATGAAGGATACCAACGAGGGGCGTCGTGGAAAACGGGAGCTGAAAATTCAATTTGATTTGATTTGATTTTCGTTCTCGTTTTCGTTTGAATGCACAACAGAAAAAGGAAAGAGGATGAGCAAGTATAAGAAGGAGACACTAAGAAATGATATCGAATTAGTTGAAATAGAAAATAAAATAAAATAAAATAAGCGAAAGCGGGAGTGGAGCGAGAGTTCCAATGAAAAGCCAAAGTTTTGCGGAAAGTTTCTGAGATCGCGAAGTCTGAGATAAATAATAAAAAAATTGTTTATTGATATAAAATATTTAATATAGATTTTACTTGTGTATATTTAAAGATATATTACAAAATCGGAATGTCACGACCAAGCCAAAGTTAAAGAAATTTCAAGCTCACAAAGCCTTGCATACCTTTAGGGGAATTTTAAAGGCAACCTAAAATCTCTCTGAAATCTCTAATAATTAAGATTAAAACTAAAATTTTAATAAAATTATAAATCTATAAATAAACAAGATTAGGTATTTGTCATTTAGACAATTGAAAAACCTTAAAGAAACCCATCGTTGCAATAATTATAATAATTTCTTCAAGAATTTTTGTTATTTATTAAGTAATAACCTGTCGATATCAAAATGAATGTGTTTTTATATTTATATTAATATGGGAAGACATTTATTTTAAAAGAATACCAAAAATATATTTTGCCAAATACCTGACCCACTTTCGGTATTCGTTTTTTACTCAGCGCCACAAATATGGTTAACTAGTGTGGGCCATTTATTAAGCATTTTTAACACTTTGCTTATCAGAGGCACACATAAACAAATAAAAAAAAAAAAGAAAAAAAAACCAAAAGAAACCCCGACACGCGACCAGTTTTGTGGCTACAAAAAAGGCGACAAATAATCATAAATACAAGTTTTTATGTTTTAAAAAGATTTTCCTTTCAGTTGTGAGGCAATTGTTATTGTTTTTCCTTTTTTTTTAGTTCTTATTTTTTTTGTAATTGTTGCTCTGATAAAAATCAACAGTCCACAGCGCCGACGTCGGCTTCGGCGTCGACGTCGCAGTCAGCGTCATTTCGTGCCGGCGAACAAAAATTGTATTTCTTTTTTTTTTTGTTTGTTTTTCAGTTCCACTTTTGTTGTTGGTTTTTTATCGCACACACAAACACACACACATATTTTGAAAACTTTTTAAACTGGGCCGCCGCAATTAATTGAAATTAAACATTAAACAGTTACCCAAAAGGTGTTGCTGTAAATTTATGATTTTTTCAGCTCTCTTTCAGCTATTTTTATGGCTGCACATATTTGCAAAGTAATAAGATTTTGTGCGATATACCATAACTTTAATTAATTAATTACTTGTATTGTGTTCTTGTGTTTATTGTGTTTTCGAGCATAAATTGAATGGTAGCTCAATAAATACGATTTTTAAGGCATTTATTGAATACTTTTTAGGTTAAGGACTTTTTTGTATTCTTTAAATTTATATATTTGTTTATTTTTGATATATTATAATTTATTTAGAGCGGTTGCTTTTGTTATCCTTCGCCCTCTCTCTCTCCTTTTCGCCGCCCTCTTCCACTCCCTATCTCATGCTCTCTCTCTCTCGCTTCCTCTCTCCCTCTCTTTCTCCTGCCTCTCTTCTTGTCTGTTTTGTTTATTTGTCTGTTCCACTTGTTTTTCGCCTCTTTTAGCACTTATCCCCGCCGTCCGTTCGTACTTTTTCTTATTCTCGGCCAATATTATGCACACATTTCTGATTTTTCAGCCTTTCCGCTTCAATTATGCTGCGTTAAATTAACTCGCGAATTTTTTTGTCTTCAGTTGTGTTGCTGCGCGTGCTGCGATTTTCGGTTTTTGCGAATTTTTTAAGCAAATTTTCTGTGTGCCGAGCGAAGAGCGAACGAGCGAAAGAACGAGAACGAGAACAAGTGCCGACCAAACGTTGTTATATGATGAAAACGAAAACGAAAACGCTGCGCTGCCGCTGCTCTGGTCTGCAGCGACGCCGGCAGAGCCGCCGAAAGCAGCGTCCGGAGCGGCGAAAACGAAGGCGAAAAAACCGAAGCGAAAAGCGAATTGAGGCGAAGGCGAGCCAGCTGAACCCAAAGCGCAGTGGAAACGCACGTTAGAAGGGGGTGGGAGAGGGGTAACACTCGCCAAAAAAATAAGAGATCAAATACATATGAATATGTACTAGAAATAAATAGCAACTTGTATTGAAAAAAAAAAATCAAAATAAGTTAGATAAAAATATATACATATAAAAATAAAAATAAATGTTGAAAAACCGTTATTTTTTCATTTTTTAGGTAAAATGAAATAGTTTTGTTTAATTATATATAATATTAAAAACACTTGAACAATTCCAATTTTATTTATATATAAAATATTCTTTTTATTATTATATATAAATAAATGATAATTCATTTGTTAAAGTATACAAGAAACTAAAATAATAAAAATAAAACTTTTTACATACATAAGTATATATTTACAAAATTTATAAGTTCCTAGTATTTATAAAGTACCCCCTTAATTTCTCTCAGTGCTCGCCAAAATAGGCGCCATGCGTGAGAGAGAGAGAGCGCGCGTGAGGAGATGCTTAGCCTAATGAGCGACGACCCACGGAGCGAGCGAGAGAACGAGAGAGAATAGGCCGAGTGGCAAGAAGAAGCACTAGAGGCAACAAGAGGGAGCTCGGAGGAACACTTGGCAATTGAAATTGAAAGTTGTAATGAGACGGCGACTTGAGATTCATCATCAAACAGCTGCCGCTGACGCCCCTCTCTTTCACTGACTCCCACTCGGGCCCTCTAGCTCTCTAGCACTAGGTCCTGTCTCTTTCGAGAGAGCCCTCTCTTTCCCACTCCCTCTCTCTTTCTCTCTTTTTTGGGCAAACAGCGGAAATCCAATTACAAGCAGAGCAGGCAGACATAGCGCCGTCTTTCTTGCTTCCTTTTTCTGTTCCCTTCTTGTTTTTTTTTGCTTTATTATTCTACTTTTTTTTTATTTAACTTCTTGCACAAGTACAATGACTCAAAAAAGTGCCCGAAAAAAATTCAACTGTGCAAAAACAAAAAGCAATGGGGGACTTTTCAAATTGTTGTTTGGGGAATTCAAAGCAGACACATGTAAAAATCTGCATACACATGTAAGCACACATGTGTGATTTATGCAGCCATAAATTTCGTGTCAAATTTCGCTAGCTTTTTTATGAATTAAGCCGCCAACGTTGATCGTTTCTTTTCCTTTTTTTCTGCAATTAACTGAAGCGCGCAATCAATTTAATTGCACATTTTGCGAGATTAATTAACAGGTAGGATGTTGATGTTGATGTTAGTTTTTAATGGGACAGCTAAAGCCTTTCATTGAATGTTTTCAGTACTAGTTAAAATAATAACTGTAATCAAGTAAAATAGTAATATATGTTTAAGTAATTAGGGAGAATTAAGAAGACGCTGTCTAATTAATTTATTTCCAGCTTAATTTTTGTTTACCTTAATTAAACAATTTAATTAGGTTATAATTATAGGAAAAGATTTCGTAATAATTGGAACTAATAATTAAATTAATTAGTAATTTAAAAAATATTCTAAAATACCCCTGCATTTTTCAGCAAACTCTATTACTGGGCAAATAATTTATTAAAATAAATACGAAAATCATTAATTACTTATCCTGCTCTTTAATGATAATGAATTGAATATATTTTATTTATATGTTTATTTTTTGGTATTCCACCAGGTTTATATAGTATTTGCTCTAATCTTTCGGCAGGCTTCTCTTTTCCGTTTATCACATGTGATAAAAATATATATAAAAACGACAATAGCCTCGAATTTATTTGCTTTTCTATGGGGGGGCTTTCGGTGGATTCTACAAAGCGCACCGCGACTCTTTGCATTCTTATCAGACGCCGACCACAGCAGCAACAACTCTCTTCTTATCAGAGAAAAAAAAACAGCAAGAAACAGCAACAACAACAATGCAGGGCACCTGTCCGCTTCAGAGACCGGCCCCCCCTACAAATATACAAATTGGTTTTGGTAGCGAGCCGACTGCTTATATATAGGTATATATACTCTGATTTTTGTTGGGAAAAAAATCAGTGAGCACAGGGAATAAAACGGAGAGAAAACAAGATCTATCTCAAAACCGTAGTATTCACCCAAATTTATCCAAATTTTCGTTAGAGGGTTAAACCTATTGATGCGTTTGAAATTTATGGTCATAATACTTGTATTAAATTGGTTACTCAGTGAAAAATTAAACAGTTCAAACATATGTGAACTTTTTCAGTTCCCAATATTTTGACTGCTGTCAATGAGAATTTTATATATCATATAGGTACATACATAGGTACATATAACTCAACGAATTAAATATACCCATTTGTGATGCATGAGTACTTCCCAGTAAGCATAATATAACACATAACGAAATAATTTAAGAAATCTGTTAATCCCTGCATTAAATCAAATATATCTATATCATAAATCTGTTTATTTTTATTGTAAAATATTCGTACACCCATTTTTCATATATTTATTTTCACCGTAAGTCCCCAAACCCTCCATAAACACGACTTTCAATTGGTAATCCCAATTAACTTACCATCCCATTATATGGTTAATCAGAATATAGGATAATCGCACTGTATGGACTTACCTATAAGGAGAGATAGAAATGAGTAATTAGTAAGGTTCGAAAAATTGTATATAAATAAATAGGAAACTGTATTATTTGGGGTTATAATAAAAACATAGAGATAACTCTATGGTTTATAAATATAAATAAATTATATATAAAATAATAAGAATGGATAATTTTTTAGGGGAAATCGTACTCCTAAATTTGTTGGTTTTTAAAATAAATTATAATATTATGCCTAAAGGGAGTAATAATAATTTATAACCCTTTTGATATTATATTTTTATACCATGGTACCGTAGGTACAAAGGTATATTAATTTTGTGCAAATGTATGTAACAGGCAGAAGGAAGCATTTCCTTTGCACAAAATTAATATTATAATTTTTGCTTATTTTCTGTATTTCGGAATTTTATTTGTTTCGTTTCGTTCGGTGACAAGTTGAGCAGATTAACATTTTACGCAATTAATACGAAAGGAAAATAACAGGCGTTAAATGCTAATTGCCAAAATGTTTAACAAGCAGACGATGTGAAACATAGAAATAGGTGGAAAAAAGCACCCCAGCGACTTCTGGGGGACGGCGGTGTGTGTGTGTGTGGTGCAACCTTGAACTTTGACCTCGCCGCATTCTAATCTGCGCCTAAAATTTGATTGCCAAAAAAAAAAGGAAAAACAGAAACAGAAAAAAAGGAAAGCTTTCTCTTGGCATCTCGCTGCCGACGTCGCTGCCACCTGAGCAAAACCTTCTTCTTTCCTTTATTTTTCTTCATCTCATTTCTGCTTCTTACTGTTCTTCTTCGTGTGCCCTCCCTCCCCCCTCTGGCCAAAGTTGACGTGTGACGACAGTGGGCGTTCCGTCTCTTTCTGTTCCGTTGATTTCTGAAGGATATATGGCAAGGATGGCCGAGTAATAATTAGTCCCAAGTGGGTTTCATAGCAAGCAGCTTACCGCAGGATAAATCATGATGGCGGGGGGGCGCAGGGAAAGGGGGAAAGGATAATGGCCGCCAGGACATTTCGGCTCGGCTACTGTACTGATTGGAAATGCGTCTCGAGTCGAGTATTTGCTGGCAAATCTAGTCGTAATTGAGTTAGTTCATTAATCCACATACAAACACACCTACAGATACGTACATAAATTCATTTTGAGTTCATTTGGCATTTATTTTGGATTCATTTAGTAGTCATCAGTGCTAATCACTTGGATATTAGTTAAACATTCGGTTTAAATACAACTTATTTGAGTCGGGATTTTGCTTAAAGTTCTAGTCGCAGTAGATGCATTCATGTATTTATTTTGAGTTCATTTTATATTCATTTGGCATTATTTTTACTATTGTTTTAGTAACTCCATTTGTTTATGGCTTAAAACATCTGAGTCCCACAGAGTTTGCCATAACACAAGCTTTAATATGCATTTATTATCAATTCCAAGCGAAAGAGTAATGAATAGGTTGCTCTTAATTTTGAGTTCATTTGGCATTCATTTTACTTTTGTTTTAGTAACTCCATTTGTTTATGGCTTAAAACATCTGAGTCCCACAGAGTTTGCCATAACACAAGCTTTACTCTACATTTATTATCAATTCCAAGGGAAAGAGTAATGAATAGGTTGCTCTTAAATGATAATGAATATCACATGAATATAATGAATATGTTCCCACATGGCACCAATCACGAGCACAATTGTAATCGTTTTCTCTCCGCTCTGATTGATCCTCCTGGGTTATTTCATCTGCAGTCAGTCAGCCACTATTCCGCACATGCGATCGTGTGCTATCAAAATTGCCTGCAATTTCAATGTTCGTTTTTTATTATTTTCATTCTTTGCTGATTTGTGTTTTGCTCTTTGTTTTCATTTTGTTGTGGTTAGATAAGCTCCGCTTTGCATGGGGACCTGGTCATGCTTTATTAAACAAACGCCACAGCCCGGTCGGGGAGCAGCCGCAGTATAGTTTATGAATAGAATTCAAACAACTTAATTATAGATATCGCAGCAGAGAGTGCGGTGTGTGTGTAGGGGAAATGTGCGGGGGGCTTGCAACGTTTCAAATCAAATAATCTGTTTCGAAAAATGTTTTCATGTTAAAATATCACGCATGTACACTGGGGAATGGCTAAAATGTGTTTTAGTTTTAATTAAATTACATTCAGATTCCCATACTGAATAGGTAATAATGCTTACGTTCTATTAGGCTATTTATCAACATTATCAAACGATAAGCTAGGAAACAAATGTTGTAGGTAAAATTAACTATATAAGCTAACTGAAAGTAAGAATATTCCTTTAATAACTTCTTGAAAAGCCAAGAAGAAAAAACTAAACCAGACTGAAATCGGTTGAGTTTAAACAAAGTTACGATCAAAAAACCTCAGAAAACATTCTCAATTTTTGAGACAAAAATGTACCAATTTTTTTCAATAAAATGAAAGGGGTTACATCGTCAAAATTGTTAAAAATTGGCCAAAAATTAGAAATCTAGTTTTAAATGCAGAAAAATTCTTCTTGAAAAGCCAAGAAGAAAAAACCAAACCAGACTGAAATCGGTTGAGTTTAAACAAAGTTACGATCAAAAAACCTCAGAAAAAGTTCTCAATTTTTGAGACAAAAATGTACCAATTTTTTTTTCAATAAAATGTAAGGGGTTACATCGTCAAAATTGGCAAAAAATTAGAAATCTAGTTTTAAATGCAGAAAAATTCTCCTTGAAAAGCCAAGAAGAAAAAACCAAACCAGACTGAAATCGGTTGAGTTTAAACAAAGTTACGATCAAAAAACCTCAGAAAAAGTTCTCAATTTTTGAGACAAAAATGTACCAATTTTTTCAATAAAATGAAAGGGGTTACATCGTGAAAATTGTTAAAAATTGGCCAAAAATTAGAAATCTAGTTTTAAATGCAGAAAAGTTCTCCTTGTAAAGCCAAGAAGAAAAAACCAAACCAGACTGAAATCGGTTGAGTTTAAACAAAGTTACGATCAAAAAACCTCA
>VNJV01014912.1:0-20251 GCA_008042635.1 Drosophila nikananu | reverse complement strand
ACTTTTTCGTTTTCTCGGGTACTGACATAAGGTAAATGTTGCGAAAGAAAAATGTTGCGAACGAGAAATGTTGCGAACGAATTTAATGAATTTATATATATATTCCTATGGCTGCTATATGATATAGTGGTCCGATTTGAATAAAATTAAAACCGAAATTCTGGAATAATACAACATGTCTATGTCTTACATTTTATGAAAATATGTGAAAAATTGGCTTAGTGAGATTTTTTCATCAAAACTTTCTGATCGGTCATATGACAGCTATATGATATAGTTGTCCGATTTTGATCAAATTAAAACCGAAATTCAAGAATACAAAATGGCCATATCTCAAATTTTATTCAAATATTGTTGAAATTGGCTAAGTTATAATTTTTTTCATTAAAATTTACCGATCTTTCCTATATAGCTATATGATATAGTAGGCCGATCCGGCTCGTTCCGACATATATAGCAGTGAGAGCATATAGAAGTCTATCTGCAAAGTTTCATCCAGATAGCTTCAAAACTGAGGGACTAGTTTGCGTAGAAACGGACGGACAGACAGACAGACGGACATGGCTAGATCGACTCGGCTGTTGATGCTGATCAAGAATATATATACTTTATAGGGTCGGAGATGTCTCCTTCACTGCGTTGCAAACTTCTGACTAAAATTATAATACCCTGCAAGGGTATAAAAATTAAGTTAGTTTAGTTAGAAATTGTTCAAAGTATAAAAATAAATTTTGTTTCATTCAAATATCACCATTCTTCATGGAAAAAAACACTCCGGAAGTACAAAAATTCCACGTCCACGGGTTTTCCACGCGGTCTGTTTGAAAAACAAATTACATGGGGTCCGTTTAGCGAAGTTCGAGACGAAGTAGGCGCAACAAAATTCGACCTGCGTTCGGCTACTGCCGATCTCTCACAAAGTTCGGAATGCATACTTGTTTTTGTTTTCGAATTGACTCGGAGCAGTGGTTTTCGACAGTTCGGATATTAGAAAGAGATGGAAATGGTGGGAAGTAAAAGTGCATCAACGTCAGAATACCCTTTTTAAAATAAGTTGTAATATTTTTAAATATTTTTATATTATTGATGAGTTTCAATTTATTTGGTGGAATGGTATATTGGCAAGTATTAATAATGTACTTTGACAATGCCAATATGTTCATATTTGATATTCTGCGTAGTGTGGTTCATTTTAAAAGGTATTGCTTTGGTCGTGCATACCCTGACACGAGCCAGGATTTTCGGGGTTTTAAGTTGCGTGAAAGTAAAGAATTATAATGGGGTAAGTAAAGTTATTTGTGTTTAATTAATAAATTACTTTTCAGAATTGATCGTGAACCTGGATCCTGCTTCAACCTTGACGGTGTAAATGAAAATCTGATTACATATGCGGAAATTGTTTTCTGTTTAAATTAATATGTATGTACGTAAATTTGAGCAAAATATTTCAATGTTCAATTTGATTTAAACATTTATATTGTTTATTTACAGATAGCAGTAGTCTGTTAGAGGGCCACCCGCCTGCAGAGAAGACCCAAAAATGTGAAAACATCAAATAATATATAACATTTTATAAATAAATACACCAATAAATTACTCCGTATTTTTACTAGAAGGAGGATATTTTTCGGGTATTTTCTATAGGTTTTCCCTGGAGTTTCCACGCGACTCCTCAAATATTTTCACTGGTTTTCTACGGTGTTTCCAAGGCGATTCCCCCAATATTTTCCATTGGTTTTCTACGGTGTTTCCACGGCGTTTCCTCGGGACGTTCCACGCGTTTCCACGGTGTTTCCACGGAGATTATCCGTGGAATTTAGTTCGAAAATCACAGATTCTTTCGAAATGCCTTACGAAGTACACCAGGGATTCCACGCGATTTCCCCAATTTCACCCAATTTTGTCACTGTATGTAAATACAAGTATGTATGTATGTATAAATTTTGTTTCATTTTTATAACCTTGCAGGGTATTATAATTTTAATCAGAAGTTTGCAACGCAGTGAAGGAGACATCTCCGACCCTATAAAGTATATATGTTCTTGATCAGCATCAACAGCCGAGTCGATCTAGCCATGGCCGTCTGTCCGTTTCTACGCAAACTAGTCCCTCAGTTCTGAAGCTATCTGGATGAAACTTTGCAGATAGTCTGCAGTTAGTCTTCTATATGCTCTCACTGCTATATATGTCGGAAAGGGCCGGATCGGACGACTATATCATATAGCTGCCATAGGAACCATCGGTAAATTTTAATGAAAAAAATTATAACTTAGCCAATTGTTACGATATTTGAATAAAATTTGAGACATGGCCATTTTGTATTATTTTAGAATTTCATTTAAATGAAATCAAGGGTGGTAATTTTCGCGTTATTTTTATACCCTTGCAGGGTATTATAATTTTAGTCAGAAGTTTGCAACGCAGTGAAGGAGACATCTCTGACCCTATAAAGTATATATATTCTTGATCAGCATCAACAGCCGAGTCNGTCTGTCCGTTTCTACGCAAACTAGTCCCTCAGTTTTAAAGCTATCTGGATGAAACTTTGCAGATAGTCTTCTATATGCTCTTACTGCTATATATGTATGTCGGAACGAGCCGGATCGGACGACTATATCATATAGCTTTATAGGATAGATCGATAAATTTTAATTAAAAAAATTATTACTTAGCCAATTTTTACGATATTTGAATACAATTTGAGACATGGCCATTTTGTATTATTTTAGAATTTCATTTAAATGAAATCAAGGGTGTAATTTTCGCGTTATTTTTATACCCTTGCAGGGTATTATAATTTTAGTCAGAAGTTTGCAACGCAGTGAAGGAGACATCTCTGACCCTATAAAGTATATATATTCTTGATCAGCATCAACAGCCGAGTCGATCTAGCCATGTCCGTCGGTCTGTCCGTTTCTACGCAAACTAGTCCCTCAGTTTTAAAGCTATCTGGATGAAACTTTGCAGATAGTCTTCTATATGCTCTTACTGCTATATATGTCGGAACGAGCCGGATCGGACGACTATATCATATAGATCGGTAAATTTTAATGCAAAAAATTATAACTTCCCCAATTTTTACAATTTTAAAATTTGAGACATGGCCATTTTGTATTATTCTAGAATTTCGGATTTAATTTTATTCAAATCGGACCACTATATCATATAGCTGCCATAGGAATATATAAAATCATTTTTGGTTCGTTCGCAACATTTTTCTTTCGCAACATTTACCTTATGTCAGTACCCGAGAAAACGAAAAAGTCAGAAGATTCTTCTTCTTCTTCCTACTTACTGCAAGGCATGCCGAAGTTAGCTTCCTTTCTTGTTTGTTATGTTAGTTAAATAAATAAAACAAAATTAAAAATAATAATATAAATAAGTTTTAAGATAACTTTGGTAGTTTTGGGACAGTTCAAATGCTTTGCTTTGGTGATCTGTGTAGACAATAAACCAATAAAACTTACATAACGTAGTAAATATAAGATCTCCATGCTTCTGTATCTCAGAATAAGATGATGCAAAAATTTTATTTAGCCAATGTCGTACTTTTATTTCAGGTAATTGAATGTCGTTTTTCTTGAGATAACAGATAAGAAGACGATATCCAAGAGCACGACTTTTACGCTGTTGAAGTTTTGTAGCTATTAGATATTCCATGTTGATTTCTTAAATACAAATAAAACGCGTAATTTAATAATCAAACACCGCTTTATGCATAGATGTCATCTAATACAAGTATGTCACCTATTTGGTAAACACCATATGTTTTGCAAAGAACTTCCATGTGGTTCTTTTTGTATTCGATATAAAATTATGTCATGTTTATAATTAGACTGCATATAGCAATTCTTTATTTTGGGAACATACGCCAATACAAATATTTATGCTGTCTGTATTCAAGAATGAATTTTTATATTCAATAGATTTATTTGATTCTTTATACGAAAGAATTTCTAAACATATACATACGCTGGCAGCTGAAAACAGCTGTTCCAATAAAAAATGTTCGTTCGCTATCTTTTCAGTCATTGAGAACCCATGCCAATGTGGCCAATGTTAATTTTGAATGTTGAATATACATTTATATATACGTACATATAAATAAAGGATGAATATGTAAATAATGGATATACATATATATAAAGGATAATATTTATATCTATATATATTTATATATACGCTCATGTAACGCCGCTCAGTTGCAGTTTAGATATTTTTGCTTTACAAAAATCGTAACTCTTGAACCATTTGGGATATTTTTATAATTCTTTTTTTATATAAAAGGTCATTTCGGTTAAGTGGAGTGATAAATAATAGATTTTTTTACTCGAAAATTAATGTTTTTACTTTTTGACAAATTTTCAATCATTTATGCACTTTTTGTTCAGATAATCATTTAATTTTACATAATTTAATATTTTTAAAGAATAAATATTCATTATACATTCATTTTATATCATTAAGTCTCCTTACAAAGTCAGGAATTGAAAAACAAGCTGCCAATACAGGAAAAAATACATTCAGGCAATACAATTTCGTACTGCGCGGCGACTGTTCTTGAAGCAGAATTTACGAGTTTTTTACGCAGGGTTGATAGTATCTTTTGCTTTGGGAATTCGGGGTGGCAGCCGTTCTATTTTGAATAAAAAATATTATAATTTTATTCCATCTTGTGACCCTTTCGATAGAGACCATAATCATACCGGTCGGTTACATATCTTACCTAAAAATAGACCTCAAAGTCAGCATTTTTCTAAAATTATTCCTGCTTTTTTGCAACCCAAAAAAGGTTTAACTTTGAACACGTGCAATTTCTTAAATACTAAACCGATTTGTAATTTTTTGGATTCAACCTTTTTGAACTATTATTTTACGATACGCTTTCATCAAAAATTTGATTTTTGTATAGTATCTGTATCTTTCCGGCAACTGTGCGGCGTTGAAAAATATAAAAATAAATTAGAATTTCTCGTTATCGTCGGGCTTCCCAACAAGAATTAACTGGCTTTGTTTTCAAAACAACTGAAACGGACAAGTGTGAGTATGAATGTTATACCCTGAAATACCTGTCATCAACAAGCCCATACAAACGTTGATGAATTTTTGTATGGCATGTCTGCTCTTATCATCAACACAAATTCATCAACACAAATTCATCAACACAAATTCATCAACGATTCATCAACACTATACCAAAAATTCTTGACCATTTATACCAAAAATTCATAAACGCTTCATCAACGTCTAATCAACAATTCATCAATCATTTATTTATTCTTTTTTACTTATAGTAATAATAATACATTAACAAATTAAATAAATATTAAATTAAAATGAAATATTATATATTTAATTATACATCCGTAAAGGTTGTTCAGATGAGTCGGCTTGACCAATGGCATCTACAAAAAAAAACAGAATATATAAATATAAAAGAAAAGGCAAAATTAAAAAAGTCGAATAATACAAAACATTTAAAATTAAAACGCAACTGAAAAACGCTCAACACCCTTGTTTGTTCGAAGAGGGAGAGTTTGAGAGAGAGAGTAAGTGCCGTTTTTTGTTGATGACGTACAGATTAATTAGACTTGTAGACTTAGACTTAGACTTAGTGAAGAGAGAAAAATGATGTTATTTTTAGTAATTTATTTACCTACCAAAGTATTTACACTTAATATATAGGGGAAAGGTGGCAATGGAGGACACCACTTTCTTTCACTTATATCTTTTTACCTGGAGCATATTATGCGGGCATGTGCATATCAATGGAAAGCTAAAGACATTAGCTAACTAGTTTTTGAATAATTACAGTGATATCTATCACTGAATAAAAAAAGTTTTAGGTTTTTGTAAAATAGTCATTTTTGCAAATTTCAGGTTTTAAGGGAGGTCGTGGACACCTTTGTAGAATGTGCTAAAAATAGGAAAGTATCAAGTTAAACGCAATCAAATGAAAAAAAAAATTAAGTTTATTCATTTGTAAAGGCAAACAAAATACTACGCATGACATCATTCTCCATCAGAATCACAATTCGCGCATGTGAAATAGCTGGTACGCATGTTAGCACACTTCAAGTGCACTGGCCGATCACATTCATTGCAGTGAACGGTGTTGGAGGCGGTCAATTTTTTTTGGCAACATCTTTATGCAAATGAAGTAAAAGTCCTTATGTTCCTCGTCCGACGACTCGTGCTTCTTGGAAGGCTTAGATAGTTTGGCACGTTTTGCCTGTGTTTTGGCTGGATGTGCGACCACCGTTAGATGGTTTTTCGGCTGCCGTTGTCGTTGAAAATTCCTTGGCAAGCTTTTTGAGTTTTGCCAAATCCTTGGTCACCTTAGCCGCTTTTTTCGATGCACGTTCGTCAGCCTTCTGCTTCAAAACTGTTAAGACTTCGACTTTTTTCGAATTTTTCTTGAGCGACATGACAAAAAACATCGAAGAATAGTTACAAACATTATTAAAATATATTTACGTATTTACCTGGCCCTATAATTCAAGGTTATTCATGTTATTACTATTAAAATCATTTATGTTGACATCAACGGCGATATTTTATGATTTGTCAAAAAAAAAAAAAATTGGGTGTCCACAACCCCCGACATTTCAGTGTCCACAACTGCAGCCGTTTTAAAATTATATGAACAAATTTTTTATTGTGAAAATTTTGTCCAAACCCGGTGTGGAATCTTAAACATTACTAAATTTAACATCAAAAAATCTATTTCACTCACCTTCTTAATTAACACACTTCACACGGTAACACTATTTAAAACGTGCAATAAAACTTTTGTAATTTTTTTTCATGTTGAAAAAATTTATTTTTCCGGGACACAAAGCATACTCTTCCAGTCCGTTTGGTATTCGACACAAAACAATCGAGCTTCAATAGCGCACACACGACATTTGAAAGATCCGTCAGATCTGTCCTGTGTCAAAAGTTACACAGGGGTGTCCACAATACCCCCCCCCCCCCCCCCCCCCCCCCCCACCAGATTTTGCTAAAAGTGAAATTATTTAAGGGCTTATTTTATTTTCTTAAAGATTTATATCTTAAAAATGTCCAAGTTTCAAGTCGAAAAAATTACGAAGTTATAGAAAATGCATGCCTTCGTTACACGAGAGCTTACCCATTGAAAAATTTTCAAACGCGTTTTTCTCGAAATCATGTTGCGTATCGTGCGTACCGATATCTCGAAAACTAATGAACCGATTGACTTCAAATTCTGTGGCTAATCTATACATAATTATCTAGTTTTTATCGTAGGAAGTTTCTTTTTAAAGATTTGTAGTTTTTTTTTTATTTGGGAAATAAAATATTTTATTTTCTTGAAAATCCCAACTTTAAGTTCAAACGGCCGCCAAAAATCAATATTTTCCATAAAAGCCCTACGATAAAAACTAGATTATGATCTCCAGACTAATAATCTTTTGGTTTTTTGTGATTTGAATAATTACAATTGAAGCAGTAGTGCGTATTGCGGAGGTTCTTTGATTTTCAGGACGTTATGGGACAACGGATATCTCGGAGTATGTTTAATATTTTTCATTCAAAAAGTAATGAAATATTAGTTGAAATGTGTGCTTATCATTTAAAAAAAATGGTTTGATTACTTTTATAGGTTGCCAGGAAAAAATTTTAGAAAAGAAAAGGTTTGGGGCGTTTACCCCCTTAAGTATCTTGGAAATACAGAGAGCATGTGGAAAAGGCTCAGAATAATAAAGTGGAAATAGTGGTATTATTTTCCAAATCCATTCCAACCCGTTGTCCATTAAAGTTTTGACGATAGTCATCCATGAATTCTTATTTCTTCGTGAAAACTTTTTCATTTACTACGAAAATTAAATGAAAATGGTAAGAAACAACTGAATTAATGAAGACGTATGCCCAAGAAATTCGTCGGTGTTTTCTGTTATTTCTCGAGAATGTCTCGAATAGATTTTGTGAGCCTCATTACTCTTTGTAATTGCTCGTTATGTAAATCATGTGAACGTAGTGCTAACAAAATCTGCCGCAATATGGAGTTTTTCTGTTGTTTAACAGAACAAATATTTTCCAAATTATTTATATTAGCATGCATTTCAGCTTTTTTTGTCTATGCCGTGGGTCATAGCTGTTCGATCAGCTGTTATCGAATGGTGATGGGAGATGTAACTCTGTGAGAATAGGAATTTCACATCTGCGTAATTCCCAACTGTTTCAAAAAGATGGAATGTTTCAGTTTTATTATAAAAAAAATTTTATTTTATAGTTCCTTATTTGACGTTTATAAATTTTTACATATCACTGTGGGGCCAACGACCAGTTTTTGTGGCATTAATGTTGCAAACGAAGCAACATATTGAAGTTCTGATTTATGTTAATGTTAAAAATAGTAATATATTTTAAGAAAAAATGGGAGTGGTCGTGCTTTCAAAAAAAAAAAAAAATAATAAAATAAAAAAAAAATTTCAGTTAAAAAATATATAATCCTACAATAAAACGATAAGGTAAAAATGTTTTACTTCTTGCCTCACATTTTTTTTTTAACAAATAATGTTTTTGTAAAACTATTGTTTCCCAAGAAACCTGAAATTTAAGGAACTAGAATTTTATTGTAATAAATATATTTATGTTTCACACCTATTGTTCATCGTCATCGCCTTCGAGCAGCAGCACTTGCCACTTGAATTAGGAATTGTACATTTCCTGACCCTTTCGCTACCAGGTCTACAACCTCCTTTCTTCGAGTTCTTTTTTTTTTTAATATATTATAATGCAGGCCGTCCAACATTGACATTTGACATTTTCGCTATAACAACGGATGACTCAAAATTTAGCATGTTTTCTTGCAAGTTGCGTTAGATTCCGTTTGGATTTTCGCCAATACTCCGAAATTCTCCAGCATAGGCTTTGGCTTCTTTCTTTTAGACATTTTTCGTTGTCTTTAGGACAAGATCCACGAATTACTGCTTTAATTCAATTAAAAATGGCGTTCTCTTTTGTGTTTTTCGTCGTCTCTGTGTTCCATTTCACGAACAATTCCCAGTTTTTCACTTTGAGGTTAGAACTTTAAAAGTTAAATTTTAGAGAAAGTGCGCAAAAGTTCACTTTTATACTACATAATAGCAAATACTAAGAATGGATAACACTACAACATATACTAAGTTTTAGAAGTTGAGTGAGCTGGACTCACTTTGTTACTCTATTTAAAAATTAGATTGCACTAGAAATTTTGTGTTTTATTAGGGATCAAGCTAACTGAAGATGAATGGGACACCACAGCTAATTTCAACAATCGACGATCACGAACACATAATACGAACCACAAGGATTGGACTGCATGTTAAAAAAGGCACTCTTATTAATTCTTTTTACGCTTTTTGACACTTTAAACTTTCAAGATTTTTCAACGATGAACAAAAAATCAGTTATCGTTGTGCTAGTGTAAACGAAACAGCTGACTTAACAGTGGATAACTTAACAATGGAGCCCTCTGTTAAAATTTTAAGTACGTAACATAACGAATTGATGTTTCTTGAATACATTCCATTTAAAAAAAAAATTTTTTAACGACTTTTAAAAAATGGGTTTTGGCCACATATGGGGGTCTTTGGCCTCATAACGCATATGTTGGATAGTGTGTGACGCGCAGATGCACACAAGTATATTGTTATATCACGTTGAATAAAGAATTGGAAGAAATAAAGGCATAAGAAATGAAATAGCTATATTTTTATATTAAATTAACGCGGGGGCGCCATTGATCGAGGAGGGTCACACTGGACCAAGCGAGCTGGCCACAATAAAACCGGGCAAATTCCATACAGAAGGCGGGAACACTAAACCTAGCAAGGTCCTATATAATGCGGACGGCTGGCCGTAAAACGCCACTCTATATTCGACAGCGATCGGATAGGCCTACATAATAGTACGCATCCAGTAGTTAGCAGCAAAGTCAATTTTGGTGGACCCGGATCAGTAGACCTGGATCGAGGCACATCTCTCTATCGCGTGTACTTCCGCTTGAAAGATACTGGCGAATTTCCCTAGAGGTTCTTGATGTTTGAGTCGGGGTCCCCAGACACCCGCACCCGCACCATCCTCTGTTAGTGAGCCGTCAGTGTACCACCTAATAGCATGTGGTTTCACATCGTAGGTGGTAGACATGTTGGTCCACTTCGACTTGTTGCTAAGCTCCGTTTTGAAGAGCTTATCAAAGCTAAACTTGACCAATTGAACATCCTGCGGATATTCCAATAGCAGGTCAGTTGCAGTCACAGCCGAGTCCGGTGTCTGGTGTTGCCCCTGTTATCCTCATGGTAGATCTGCGCGCACTGTGCTTGATATGCAAGTGCAGTGGTGGAAGCCCGAGCAGCACATCCAGAGCAGTGGAGGGGCAAGGGCGCATAGCGTCCGAGATGCACGTGCAGGCAAGTCTCTATAGTTTGCTTAGTTGCCTTCTCGTGACATCAAGGTCAGCGCGGTTCGCCCAAGCCGCAGGCCCCAAGCTGACTATGGATCTCACCATAGCAACGTACATCCACAGTAGGATCTTTGGAGGTACCCCCCCAATTTTGCCCTGCAAGTGATCTACAGCTCATTAGGGTCAAAGTGGCCTTGCGAACAGCTTGTTCCACATGTTGTCTCCACAGTAATCGTTTATCTAGGATGATATTTGACTTCAGTGGAGATCGGTATTTCTGTGCCCCCAATGGCTATGGGCAGAATGGATTTCAGCCTGTGAGATTGGTGAAGGCGACAATTGTGGTTTTCGCAGGGTTGATATTCAGCCCCACGTCTCTAGTCTAAGCTAAGTCTTAGACCCAGTGTGATCCTGTCGCACAATGCGCTCTCAAAATTACCTTTACAGATTAGAGTAATGTCGTTGGCATAGCCTTGACATTCGAACCCATTTGCTTTAAGTTTAACTAGTAGCTCATCCACCACGAGGCTCCAGAGTAGAGGTGATAAGACACCACCCTGTGGACAGCCTCTGGTGGATTGAGCTCTAACGGTCACTCCGCTGACAGTGACTTCTGCTATTCTGCTATCAATGAATTGGCCCATCCAGGTCGTGAGACCCGTCTCAACTCACCTTCTACAGAATGCTCTTACCACAACATCATGAGCTGTCTTATCAAAAGCACCCTCTATGTCCATAAAGGCATAAAGCTCTATAGACTGTCTACTAGGCTCAAGAGAGCCGATTCAGAAGACTCTTGCGCAGAGGTCTTCGCACCAGGTGCGAGTTTCTAATGTAATTGTCCACAATCATTTCAAGGGTTTTCAGCAGGAAGGAGGTTAGGGTGATCGGCCTAAAGGATTTGGGATGAAATGGGTCTTTCTTCCCAACCTTCGGGATAAAGATCACCCTAGCCGTTCTCCATGCCCTAGGAAACTAACCCATTGCTAGGCCCCCTTCTGAAGATGGATGGGTATGATTCCATCCACCCCCGAAGCCTTGTAGAGGCTGAGTGTACTCAACGCCCACCTAATCTTCTGTTCAGCTGCAGCCAGGCTCCAGTTGGGTCTCCCGTTGGGGATCCTTTCCTAACTGTTCTTTACATTGGAGATGGTTCTGCACAGAGGGAAGTGAGTTTGCAGGAGAAGTTTCGCTTTCTCCTGCTCGTCCTCGGTGAATGACCCATATAACCTCTTCAGACAAAGTTCAGAAAGTACTTTGCCTTTTGAGATTGCCTTAAACCTTCTGGCCGCAGGTGCGGCTTGCTCTATAGTGGAACAAAATTTCCGACAGTGAGCACGCTTACTGTACCGGATTTCTTTGTTATATTCTGTCAGCTTTTTGGTGTTCCCTCATTCTGCTCATTGAGCAGTCCAAGAGACCTCTTCATCGTCTCGCCTGCTGTCCGGGGCAGGTAAATCGTGACGAAGTAGGTCACCGGTAGGTCCACCTGCAGGCAGGTGCAGAGCTGCACACTAGAGCTGGAAAAACATCGATGTTTGCTTACATCGATGTTTGTGAGTACAAAACAACGATTTTGTTAAGTCTTAATTTTTATTTGAGATCATTTAAGAAATAATTCTTATTAAGAAAAATGAGTTTGTTTATAACTGTCGCCTTCAGGCAGGTCCTGCAATCGCTTTTTTTATGCCTAAGAGCACTAAGGATAGCGTCGAATTTGTTTGAAGTGAGTAGTGAGAATATTCGATGTTTGACATTTAAACATCGATGTTGACGGGTTTTTGGAAACATCGATTGTATCGAATAAACATCGATGTTTGTGCCAGCTCTACTGCACACCCACCTTGGTGCTGATGCTGGGGACCGTCAGCTCCAACGACTTCCTGGCATCGTTGTCCATGCAGTCCACTAGGACTAGACCGTAACGGAACTGGATGCCATTGAAGTTAAGAGCTGCGGTTCAGCCCTTCCTCATCTCCTCGATGAGGGGTTGCTCCACCTTCGTCACGAGTCTCTTTGGGTAGTCCCGCGCCAGTATGGCCAAGTTAGTGCCCTTGGCTACACTGGAGTACGAGGCCGCCTTCGGACGCTTTGCGACTTCCGAGGTCCTTGAGCCGTCCAGCGCTGGGGCGTTCTTCCTTTTCGTCTTCTTGGGGAGATCAGGCGATGACGTGTGATGCCACTGCCTTTTCCTCCCCGCAACGGCCTGGCCAACGACTCTCTCCACGGGAGACACACTCGTCCCCACGGCGGCCTGGCCGTTCGGCGCACGGTGCTCCAGCGCCCTCCTGCGAGCTTTCTCCGGCTTCAGGCCGCGCTCGAGGTACCTGAGGTACCACTTACGGCCGGCTCCGCTGACGCCTTGATCTCCGGCTCCTCCAGTCTGACCTGCCGCCGGAGCAGGCTGCTTCTTAGACTACTGCCTCGACCTTGCGGAAGAGGGTGTTGCGGCGTCCCTCCTGCTGGCGTCGCTCACCAGAAGGACAGCTGCCGGGGCAGTGCCAGGCACTGCAACCCCCCTCCTGCTGTCAGTTAGTTTGGTGGCCTCACTGCCGGCCACTTGAGACTTGAAAGTCTCTCCACCTTTCGAGGCGCTCAGCGTCAGGGACGAGCCCTTCAGCTGCTGCTTCGGGGTCGAACCCTTCAGCTTCGCGGCACTCTTCGGGTGAGGGGCCAGGCCCCTGCGCGGCGACAGCTTGCCACCATCGTCCAGAGCCTCCTCCTCCATCCGCTAAGAAGATCAACGGGAAATTCTACGGGAAAGTCAGTTCCAAAAGATTAGTTGTCGTTGATCTTCGCTTTAAAAATCCATGCTGACACAGAGAAATTAATGATCTACACAGGTGTAGCAAATGAGAAGTAATGATTTTTTCAAACAGTTTTGGGATGGCCGAGAACTTATAGATTTCGCTATAGTTGTTGACATCCGATTTGCTACCTTTTTTGTTGAGAGGAGTAAGAAATGATTTCATTCAAATAAGGAGAATGTGGGAGGTTTCTGAGGACAAGGTAAACAATCGGCACAATACCTAAGCACACAGCCAGGTACACCGTCGGGACCTGGCGAATAAACGGGCTTAACACGTAGAATATCTAAAAGAATAGAGCTTTCGTCTAAAGTAAAGTTGATTTGGGCATTATGTAAGAATAAGTCTGATTTGAGTTAGTGGAAGTTGAGTAAGTGGTTTTAAAAAACTGCGCAAAGAGATCGGCAATAGCCCGATCGTAATTTACGTTTGCATTATCAAACGATAAATTGGTCCCACGAGTGTAGGGGAAGGTAGTGTCATAGCCCCCATTAACACGCTGGGGCCAAGTATACTCACCGAGGCGGCCAGGAATCGTAGTTAGTTCCCGTAGTAATCCTCTTTTCCCTCAACCCCTTCGGCTTGGACCTCCGATCCGTTCTCTTGCCGTTACGGCTGACCTAGCGGTCCCCGAGTGGTTCTCTCTCTCTCTCTCTCGTAGCAGACCTAGCGGTTCTCGAAATAGGGTTCTCTCGTGCTTGCTTCCGACCTAGCGGTCCCCGAGCAAACCTTTCTCTCTAGAGGCAGACCCAGCGGTCGTCGAAATATTGTTCTCTCGCGCTTGCGGCCGACCTAGCGGTCCCCGAGCCAACCTTTATCACTAGTGGATGACCGAACGGTCCCCGAGCATATTGATCTGTCACGTGAATACCCTCGCCCCGACGGAAAGGACACCCCGGCCCATGGTAGAATTATACAAGATAATATGGGCGGAAAAAATCTGGTACCTCTTCTATCATAGCAATCAGTGCGAGTGAGAGGGGCTCAACCTAGTAAGTGGGAGTACAACGACAACAGGAAGTGTTGATTAACCCTTATATGGTGTAAGGGGCTTTAAGTTTCCATTCATAATCTTTGAATTTTTTAATCATTTTATTTTTATAAATTTTGAGTTAGAAATAATGCGTTCTTTTTGTTAATACCCCAGCGATTCCTCCCATAACGCTCGTTTTCCATTAAATTTTGGCGCCTTGATCAATTTCACGCCATCTACGTATTTTCGGCAGACATGACAATAGTTCATTTCGCACAAGGGCTAATGTTTTAGAAAAATTTGTCCGTAGCCCAACCTCTCTCTGCGAAAAACGAACACGCACTGAAGCAATAGCCGAGCGCTGTGTCAGCCGACGAGACTACCTACTGTGATTGTAGCATGCCCCGGCCCGAATCACAGCGAACTTATTGTAAACTTTAAGGGTAATTTTACACTATCGTGCGTTACCTATCGATATCAAAGGAAACTCCATAACGTAGAATGGGGGCCGTCAGCCGGCAGGTGCGCAAGGGGAATCACGTGTAACTAAGCCGGTAGTACGCGCCGTAACTCTTTATAAAATTCCCCAATCCAAGGTGAAACTGCATATGCCGAAGGATTCATGGCCGAGGAGGCGCTGGTCGCTAGTATGCGGACTCTGGATACCTGTCCTCCTCCAGTTTCAATAGTGGACTTCCCGCGGTACACGGGCTATGCCGCGGGTGACCTTTCTTAGCGACTACTCGTGGGATCTTATATGGACTCAAATTTTGAAAATAAGTGTAATGTGACTCTGAGAGCATCACCCCAGGCCTCAACATCTACGGCCACGGACAATCGAGGCACTGCAGCTGACGTGCTGCCGGCGCCCACCCCCATATGCGCGGATGTCGGTCCCGCCAGGATTGGGGATCCGGATGTGCCACCAACCGTCTCAGGACGGGTGGCTTCTGCCTCCTTCTCGTCGACGGAGGACTTGGTGACCCTAGGGGAACCTGAGGTGTCGGCCTCAAGTTCCAAGGAAGTCACCCTGCCATCGTCGGACGCTCTCCAGGCTGCAAAAGCTCCCCCTCCCGCCGCAGCCAAGGCCAAGCGGAAAAGATCTTTTGACACGAGCCCAGGGTCCGGCTTGTCAAAGAAGCCGAGAATTGCTCATTCAGAGCCGACAGCGCCCTCATAGAGTCGGGTGGCCAGTGGTGTCAAGCTCGGTTTCGCTTCAACGTGGCTTACCCTGGGATGCCGACCTTAAATTACCATCTTACCCTAGTTCTATTAATTAACCTACCTTCCCTATTTAACCATAGAACAATGCTTGGTGTCGTCTTTCTGCAAAAGCTAATTCACGGAGCCGTGGAGAGCCCCTACTTACTACTTACTCAACTTCCCCGTTCCTCGACTAACATCTAGAACCTTTATCCCCTTAGCAATAAATCACTGTAGGAGGGAGTTTGAGGTACATGAACCTTTTAGGGTCTTATGAGCCGATTACAACCGCCTCTTTGACAGTAGCCTCCCTCGTCTTAAAACTGTATTGCTAGTAGAATTGCATGAAAACAACTTTCCTCGTACTTTCCTATATTTTCCATCTCACGCGTCTATCTAGAACGTGATTCGTGCCGTACGTCACACGGTTGCGCCCCTCGGTCGGTAGGGCGGGAGGTGGGCGTGGGACTCGCGTGTAAAATAAGCACTAGCTAGCGCTGGCCACCAAACTAGGGCTCCGTATGTTGAAATTGGCCGAACAGCCAAGCCTTGGGGTGTAGTCCCCATTTGTCTCCTAACATTTTTCTACAAGAGTAGAAAGCAATACTTGCCTTCCTCAGTCTGTCTGTCACGTATTTCTTCCAAGAGAGCTTAGTTTTTTCTTGGCCCATACATTTAAGCGACCCAGCGCTCCTTTTAATCTCTTACTAATAACGTCAGGGTAGGGTCCAGATACTAGCAGCACCACGTCATCTGCGTAGGCTACTGCTTTGACGCCACCCATATGGAGCTATTCCAATTTGATATTCATGTTTATGAGCATAACTCTGATACATTCTCTGATGCCTCTCTCAATGCCCATTGAGGTGAGGGAGGTCAGAATGGAATCGGCGTTCACGTTATTGAACGCACCTTCAAAGTCTAGAAAGGCGGCCATCGTGTCGTGTTTGTATTGAAGTGTCTTATCGACGTGACCTACAACTTCGTGTTGCGCTGTTTCTGTTGACCGACCTTTTCAGTACGCGAGCTGCGTGGTGTCTTTCAATCTTTCTTTCTAGGGTCTTCAGGACAAAGGAGGTTAGGCTGAGCGGTCTACAGTCCTTCCCTAGAATGTGCTCCCTTCTGCCTGGCTTCGGTATAAATATGACTTTGGCTTCCCTCCACCGGAGCGTGACGTGCCTTAGTCTTATACAAGACTTGTATATGGCTTTAAGCCATCTACAGAGGCTTCCTTTGGCAATTTGTAGCATTGCCGGTATTATGCCGTCCGGGCCCGGGCTTTTGCATTTGTCGAAAGAATCTATTGCCCACGGGATACGCTCCGTGGTGATGATATCTTTCGTTCGTGTGTCTGTGTATTTGTGCCTTCCTCGGGTGCCGAGTTCTCTCGTAGGTTCCCCGGGAAGTGAGTGTCGACTAGTAGCTTTAGTGACTCCTCTATTGTCATTGTGGCCGAGCCGTCTGGTCTGTTGATTAAAGTAGGGCTTGTGTGCCCCTATGGCAAGTATTTTGCTTAATCTTGCCGTATCTTTTATGCCTTTCAGTGATTCGCAGTAGCTCTTCCAAGATTCAGTCTTCGCTACTTATACTGCTTTTTGTACGCTTCTTATGCTTCCTTGTATGGTTCCCATTTATTGGTGCCATTACTTGTGTTGAATGATTCCTTGGTCCACCATGGTGGGTGCTGCTTCTTCGAGAATGAAACTTTACATGTCTCTTGAAAGGCTTTGTTATGGATGTTTGTTAGGTTCTCTACTTCCTTGTCAAGGGCCATTGAGGAGGATTGTACTTTTATCCTCCTGTTACTGACCTTTGAGTGGACAATTTCGCCGAATTTGTCCCAGTCTGTCCTGCGGGCGTTACGTCTCTGTACCGGCTTACCTACCGATGCCGATAAGTCAAAGAAGATGTATCTGTGGTCAGAGAAGGAGAGTTGAGTCGACACTCTCCAGTTCTCGACTTATTTACATATATATTTTACTAGCAAGGTGAGGTCTAACACCTCTCCCTAACCCTGAAAACCTTCCGAACTAGGAAATATGAAGGTTGGTGTGTTACCATGGTTACACATAGTAACGTTGTGATAAATAATCAATATCAAAAAGAGACTCACCCCTTTCATTTGCTTCCGTGCTGCCCCAGAGCGAGTGCCTCGCGTTCGCGTCGAATCCCAACACCAGGGTCGTCTTTGTGTCTTCGGCCGTTTGCAGCAACTTGACGACCGGCTCAGGCGGGGCCGGGTCGTAGTGGGCCATGTAAGCCGAGGCGATCATTACTCCGCTCCTATCTGCTGCCACGAATCTATTTATTTCACACCACCATAATTTCATTCTGGCTCGTAGTTATCTTATGAAAAATTGATTTCTGACCCCACTTCAGATTTGACAAACAACATTTTGTTACGGCCTGCTTTTCGGAGGGGCAAGGCCGGCTAGGTAGTCACCTCAGAGCGGATTTTTGCCCAAATGCCCACAGGTCGCACCATAAATTCCAGCTGATTTCGGAATCCACAAAACACCAACAAACTACACATCAGCCGCAAAATACATCAAACAAGGAATAATTACAAATGAAATAGGAAACTAACAAGAACTTCGATCTCTCGAACATGGACTCGGGGTGTGGATGTTAACAACCCCTTTGACGCACCCTCCCTGCCTGAGATCCGGATTAATTCCGTCTTGGGATTTTCCTGGCTTGTGTTCCATCTGCCATATTTTTTAAAAAATATTCATACCCCTGCACACGATCGGCCTGGCCTTCTCACGGATATACAATGGCGAGCAAAAATGAGCTCATATTCATGACTCTTACTTTGGACATCAATAAAAAGCCAACCACACAAGCTAATCCAACAATTTTTTTTGTTTTATTATCCTTAATTTATTAACTACTAATTGTGGAAAAGAATCGTCATTATTTCAAAGAGGGAAAATATTTAGAATAAAAAAACTAAATAAACTCACATAAACTCATTTGTGCACGTTTTACGTTTTGTACCTTTTTTCGATTTTCCACATCTCTTTTCAAGAAACATCACCCAGATTTACATATATTATATATTAGTTCTAATGCTATTTTCGGTAGTCATAGATTAGTTTAAAACGTGTTTTTGTGAAGACAATTTTGTTTTGTGTATAATTAGAAAAATGTATTTTTAAAAACCAAAAAATTCGAAAATTGTCAGAGAAAATAAAAAATAATGTTGTGAGCCTGACCGAAAGTGAAAGTTCTATACGTAATATTGCCGATAAGCTTGATATTAGCCATTCTGCGGTGGTCCCCAAACAGATGAGGCGATAGCTGACCCCCAAGCCTCAAGACGCAACCCGGAAAAATCTTATTTATTTAATTATTTAAAAAATCAGATGATCGTCCGAAATGCAAAAAAAAAGCTTTTAACACCAAAGGGTGATTGTCTGGTCGGCTGCTTGACTGCTGGACTCCGGACTGCTCGATAAACATCGCAGGATGGTGGTACATCAACAAAATCAGTCGAGGAATCCGTAGAGGTATTGGTGGGGGCTAAGGCTTTGTTAAAGAAGCGTTTGTGCCAGGGAGTTGGCAGTCACATGCCGACTACTAAGGACCTAATGGCGTTGTAAAAGGATGTATACAGAACCAAATCTTTGTTTCCATGAAAGTACCCATTATTCAAATCTAATTTTGTAAAAACCGATTTACCAACTAATTTATCCAACATATCATCGATTAAGGGGATTGGAAAATTATCTTTAGCCATAACCTTATGTAGCCTTCTGAAATCAATGCATAATCTAAATTCGCCAGTCGTTTTCTTCACTAATACAATTGGCGAAGCATATTGACCCTACTACTCTGAATAATACCCTTTTCTAAGTATTCGTTTAACATTTTCAGCAAGGCTTCCTTTTCACTATACGACAGCCTCCGAGGTGCACAACTAAACGGTTTTGTGCTCTCTAAAGTTACATTCATTACACATTTATTTTTCGGTACCTCCGGTCTCGCCACATTAATATAGTTCGACTCTAACATTTTGATCAGCTTCATTTTATCCATATAACTAACCTGATCCCCAATACTGTACACCACTTCATCGCTCTCCTGCTTTAACATATTTATTTGTAACATTTCCTTTTAAAAAATTTTCTCCAAAACTCCTATTTGTTTACCTTATATGTGTGTATCTACTCTCTACTCTGAATAGTTCTGTCCTAAACTTGTACCTAAATCGTTCTGCCTTAAACTTGTACCTAAATCGTTCTTTTCTAAACTTGTACATAAACCGCTTTTTCATAAACTTGTACCTAAATCGTTTTTATTATTTTTTTTTTGTTTCGCGCTAGTGCCACATTCCACCTCCCGCCCAACCGACCGAGGTTAACAGCCGTCTGACGTACGGCACGAATCGCTTTCTAGATAGACGCGTGAGAAGGAAATGAGGAAAGTTGTTTTTATGCAATATTACGAGGTAATTTTACTAGCTATAAAGTTTTAAGACGAGGGAGGCTCTCAGTGCCCTCTATACTGTTAAAGAGGCGGTTGTAATCGGCACATAAGACCCTAAAAGGTTAATGTACCTCAAACTCCCTCCTACAGTGATTTATTGCTAAGGGGATAAAGGTTCTTGTTGTTAGTCGAGGAACGTGGAAGTATATATATTCTTGATCAACATCAACAGCCGAGTCGATCTAGCCATGTCCGTCTGTCCGTCGGTCCGTCTGTCCGTCTGTCCGTTTCTACGCAAACTAGTCCCTCAGTTTTAAAGCTATCTGGATGAAACTTTGCAGATATGCTCCTATATGCTCTCACTGCTATATATGTCGGAACGAGCCGGATCGGCCGACTATATCATATAGCTATATAGGAAAGATCGGT